>JARBWK010000020.1:1433497-1460997 GCA_030556195.1 Anolis apletophallus
TTCCTTCCTTCCTTCCATCCATACTTCCTCCTCCCTCTCTTCCTATCTATCTATCCTACCTACCATCCATCCATCTACCCTTCATTCCTTCCTCCCTTCCTATCTACCTACCTACCTATCCATCCATTCTTCCTCCCTCCCTATCTATCCATCCATCCATCCTTCCTTCTTTCCTCCCTCCCTCCCTATTCATCCAACCTTTCCTTCCTTCCTTCCTTCCTTCCATCCATCCATCCATACTTCCCCTTCCTTCCTCCCTATCTATCTCACTCTTTCCTACCTACCTACCTACCTATCCATCCATCCCCCCTCCCCCCTCTATCTATCTATCTATAAATCTATCAATCTATCTTTCCTACCTACCTACCTATCCATCTATCCACCCTTTCTTCCTCCCTCCCCCCCTCTATCTATCTATCTAAATCTATCTTTCCTACCTACCTATCCACCCATCCATCCTCCTTCCGTCCTTCCTCCCTATCTGTCTGACAGTCTGTCTATCTGTCCATCCATTCATCCACCCTTTTTTCCTCCCTCCCTCCCTATCTATCTATCTACCTATCCATCCTTCCTTCTTTCCTCCCTCTCTCCCTTCTGGTCTGAGTCCCTCTATAGAGGTGAGAAGGTCGGGGTAAAATTTTTTAAAATAAATACTGTAAATAAAATAAATAATTCCTTCCTTCCTCCTTTCCTATCTTATCTTTCCTTCCTTCCTACCTACCTACCTATCAATCCATCCTCCTTCCTCCTTTTCTGTTCTGTCAATCCACCCTTCCTTCCTTCCTTCCTGCCTTCCTTCCTCCCTTCTTATCTATCCATCCATCCTCCCTACCTACCTTTCCTCCTCCCTCCCTTCCTACCTACCTACCTATCCATCTATCCTATCCATCTATCCTATCCTTCCTTCCTATCTATCCAGCCTTCCTCCTATCTATCTCTATCCATCCATCCTAACTACCTATCCTTCATGCCTGCCGACCCATCTATCCTGCCTACCTACCTATCCCTTCCTTCCTATCTATCTACCTATTCATCCTACCTACCTATCCTCCCTCCCTCCCTGTCGATCCACCCTTGCCTGTCTCTGTCTCTATCCCTAACCCTATCCCTACAATCCAAAATTTAGAGAATTCACCTCTTTACATGGGATTCAAAACCTGGTCTGAGTCCCGATACATTTGCCTTTTTTGTGTGGTCCAAATCCCACCTCTCACCCCCAAAAAACCCTGAACATTGAGCCCTGGGTTCAAATGACAGGAAAATTGATTCCACTTGAACCTTAGGAAGAAATTCCTGACTGTAAGAAGAGTTGTTCAATAGTGGAACTCTCTGCCTCAGGGTCCGGCGGAAGCTCCTTCCTTGGAGGCTTTGAACCAGAGCCTGGGTGGCCACCTGTCAGGAGGGTTTTGATTGTGCTTTTCCTGTTTGGGTGAAAGGGGCAAGGCTGGACGGCCTTTGGAGGCCTAGGATTCGATAGAGATGTTTGTTCCAAAGCTTTCCCCGCTGTTGTTCCAGCTTACAAAGACCTCCAGACGAGAGAAGACATCCGCAACTCTGCCTGGAACAAACCCGGGTGGGATGAGCTGGTTTACTACACAGGTGAGGCTCTCCCTGGCCCTGCGAATGCAACCCCTTCTTTGGTTCTGGGCTATTTTCCCTCTAAACCAGGGCTGCCCAGGTAGTCGATCCCGGGACCAAAGGAGGTCAATCCCAGCCGGATGGGCGCTTCTCAGAGGGGCGAGCCAGGCCGTGCCAAGCCCCGCCCCCTCCCCCGGCTTCAGCACTCCCAGTAGCTTCTCCAGGCTTGAGGATGGCAATGCCAATCCAGTGGTGGCATAGCTAGCACAAGGCTGGCTTGGCACTGCCATCCCCAAGCCTGGAGAAGCTGCTGGTAGAGCTGAAGCTGGGGAGGGGACGGGGCTTGGCATAGCCTGGTTCCGCCCCCTCTGAGCAGTGCCCCATCAGGTTGGGATCGACCTCCTTCGGTCCCGGGATCGACTGGTCAATCGCGATCGACTTCCTGGGCAGCCCTGCTCTAAACTATGCCCATATTTACCCATATAGTGGTTTGGGGTTTGGTTTGAAATGGTAACCACCTTGTTATGTTGGGGGCCTGTTCGGTCCATTATTATTATTATTATTTTACTGACACAAAAACACAGTATGTCACAGCCATTATTATTATTATTATTATTTTATTTTATTTTACTGACACAAAAACACAGTATGTCACAGCCATTATTATTATTTTTTTATTTTATTTTACTGACACAAAAACACAGTATGTCACAGCCATTATTATTATTTTATTATTCACAGCCATTATTTTATTTTATTTTACTGACACAAAAACACAGTATGTCACAGCCATTATTATTATTATTATTATTTTATTTTATTTTACTGACACAAAAACACAGTATGTCACAGCCATTATTATTATTATTATTATTTTATTTTATTTTACTGACACAAAAACACAGTATGTCACAGCCATTATTATTAATATTTTTATTTTATTTTATTTTACTGACACAAAAACAGTATGTCACAGCCATTATTATTATTTTACTGACACAAAAACACAGTATGTCACAGCCATTATTATTATTTTTTTATTTTATTTTACTGACACAAAAACACAGTATGTCACAGCCATTATTATTTTTTATTATACTGACACAAAAACACAGTATGTTATTATTATTATTTTACTGACACAAAAACACAGTATGTCAGAGCCATTATTATTATTATTTTACTGACACAAAAACAGTATGTCACAGCCATTACTAATATTATTATTATTATTTTACTGACACAAAAACAGTATGTCACAGCCATTATCATTATTAATATTAATATTATTATTTTACTGACACAAAAACAGTATGTCACAGCCATTATTATTTTACTGACACAAAAGCAGTATGTCACAGCCATTATTAATATTATTATTATTATTTTACTGACACAAAAACACAGTATGTCACAGCCATTATTATTATTATTTTACTGACACAAAACAGTATGTCACAGCCATTATTATTATTATTATTATTTTACTGACACAAAAACACAGTATGTCACAGTTATTATTATTATTATACTGACACAAAAACACAGTATGTCACTATTATTATTATTATACTGACACAAAAACACAGTATGTCACAGCCATTATTATTATTATTATTTTACTGACACAAAAACAGTATGTCACAGCCATTATTATTATTAATATTATTATTATTATTTTACTGACACAAAAACAGTATGTCACAGCCATTATTATTATTAATATTAATATTATTATTTTACTGACACAAAAACAGTATGTCACAGCCATTATTATTATTACTATTATTATTTTACTGACACAAAAACACAGTATGTCACAACCATTATTATTATTATTATTATTCCACGATAAGAGATTAAAACGTTTTTTTAAATGGTGAATAGCAGCACATTTCCGGTATGTGGGTCTCCAATTAATTTAAAACAAAGCTGATCCATGGAAATGTGTACTTCCTCAACTCCGATGACATTTAGAAAACAGAACATGGCAGATCGATGGCTGTTTTAGGACGCGAAAAAGCCAGTCTTTGATTTCGTTGTTTACGGATGCTCCCATTAGAAAATAAATAACGATGTGGGTGAACTACAATTCCCCGAATTGTGGGTCAATCTTCCCCAAACTATGCCAGTATTTACAGTTGGCCATGTTGGCTCTGTGTGCCAAGTTTGGTCCAGATCTAATGCCGGCTGTGTTCGGTTCCTCCTGGATGCAGGTGAACTACAACTCCCAAAATCAAGGTCAATTCCCACAAACCTATGCATTATGTTCAATTCGTCATGGGGCTTCTCTGTGCTAAATTTAGTCCCAGTCCATTGTTGCTAGGGGCCACAGTTTCTCTGGATGCAGGTGAACTACAACTCCCAGATTCCTAGGACAATCAGCCTGTATTCATAGTTGAGCATAGAATCCTAGAGTGGGAGGAGACCTCGTGGGCGACCCAGTCCAACCCCATTCTGCCAAGAAGCTGGAAAATTGCATTCAAAGCACCCCCGACAGATGGCCATCCAGCCTCTGTTTCAAAGCTTCCGAAGAAGGAGCCTGCACCACACTCCGGGGCAGAGAGTTCCACTGTTGAACGGATCTCACAGTCAGGAAGTTCTTCCTAATGTTGGATCTGTGTGCCAAGTTAGGTCAAGATCCGTCATTATGGGGTTCAGAGTGATCTGGATGCAGGGTAAACTACAACTCCCATGTAGGTAGGTCAGTCCCCTCACAAACCCCTCCAGTATGTTCTGTTGGTCATGAGGGCTTTGTGTCTCAAGTTTGGTCTGGGCCCATTATTCGTGTGGGTCGCAGTGGTATATGGAAGTGGGTGAATGTACTGCAAATCCCATCATCTAGTGGGTTTTGAGGGCATTTTGGAGTTGTAGATACTGAGATGTATAGTTCACCTGCAGTCCAGAACTCTGAACTCCACCAAAGATGGATTTGGACCAGACTTGGCACACAGAGCCCCCATGACCAACAAATCATAGTGGAGGTCTTTGGGGAAAAAATGCACCTATATTTGTGGGAGTTGTAGTTCACCTACATCCAGAGAGCACTGTGAATCCAGACCCCAGTGGATCCGGCCCAAACTTGGCACACATGATACGCCAAAATTTGGTAACTGGAAGGGTTTGGGAGGAACTGAGCTTCCTTTCTGGGAGTTGTAGTTCACCCAGAAAAACCGTGACCTCCAGCAACAATAGAGCTGGACCAAGCTTGGCACACAGAACCCAACATACTCAACCTACTGGAGGGGTTTGAGCAGGCCCGGATTACCCATAAGGCCACACTAGCCCATGGCCTTCCATGGAGGGAAGCCCCACCCCTGGGCGATGCCGTCCATGCCCACCATCGGCCCGGGGGCGGGGCTTCCAAAGTGTGGCCTAGGGCGCCAAAAGGGCTTAATCCGGGCCTGGGTTTGAGAGGACTGACTCACCATCGTGGGAGTTGTAGTTTACCTACAGCCAGAGAGCACACCGAACTCCACCAATGATGCATCTTAAAGCAAACTTGCCCAACTTTTAAGTACTAGTGGAGTTTCAGGGGGTTAACCTGGCATGATGGGAGTTGTAGTTCACCCACAACCTAGTAAACTGTACATTAAAAGCCAAACCTTTTATTTATTTATTATTTATTATTTATTTATTTGCTACAGGCGACTCGGGGCGGTTCACAAGGCAACAATTCAGTGCCAACATCATTTTAAACCATTAACGCATCAATTAAAACCATAACGGTACTAAGAACAAATCATTTCGTCTCCTAGATTAAAACGCAATCCGATTTCCGTAATCCTATGTCTGGTTACACTGCCTTTTCAAACGCCTGCTCGAATAGCCAGGTTGTGACTTTTTTTTCGGAAAGTCAAACGGGAGAGGGCTGATTCAATCTCTCTAGGAAGGGTGTTCCGTAGCCGAGGGGCCACCACTGACAAGGCCCTGTCTCATCCCCGCCATACATATTTCTAACTAAGATAAAAGAAGCCAGAGGCGGTTTGGCCGAGTGGATAAAGGCGGTGGTCACTGCTTGGCTGCTGTGTCAGACTGGATGAGGGCTAACACATTGAAACTGAACCCAGACAAGACAGAGGCCCTCCTGGTCAGTCGCAAGGCCGAACAGGGCATAGGGTTACGGCCTGTGTTGGATGGGGTCACACTCCCCCGGAAGACGCAGGTTTGCAGTCTGGGACTGATCCTGGATTCATTGCTGAACATGGAACCCCAGGTCTCCGCGGTGGCCAGGGGAGCTTTTGCACAGCTGAGCCTCGTGCGCCAGGTGCGCCCATACCTTGGGACAGGGGTGCTCATTAGGTAGATCGCGATCTACTGGTAAATCGCGTAGGGTGTCCCAGTAGATCGCAGGCAGGGCAGGAGGACACTGTATGTCAACTGTAAAATAGGATGTGTGGAAGGGCCCTGGGTGATCTGACGTCCTTTCCAAACAGTTGACTAAAATCCCATGTTATCTGCTTTGAATCAGATTATATGGCAGTGTGGACTCAGAAAACCCACTTCAAAGCAGATTTTGTGTTATATGTTTCACATTTTTCTAGTGGGTAGGGAGATCATTTTGACTTGGTTGTTTTATAAGTAGCTCGCATGCTGAAAAAGTGTGAGCACCCCTGCCTTGGGAAGTCTGACTTGGCCACGGTGGTCCACGCTCTGTTTACATTCCGAATAGACTACTGCAACATGCTCTATATGGGGCTGCCTTTGAAGACTGTTCGGAAACTTCAATTACCGTATTTTTCGCACCATAAGACGCACCGGATGATAAGACGCACCTAGATTTTAGAGGAGGAAAATAGGAAAAAAATATATCTAGGTTAGTCTTATCAGCAGGTGCGTCTTCTCAGAGGGCTCGCTGGTTCGCTCGCCCTCTGCCTCCTTTTCCTTCCCCCACCCTTTCCTTGAGGGAAGAAAAGGTGGGGGAAGGAAAGGAGGCAGAGGCGCGAGCGAACCGCTCCGTCGCGTCAGCTCTGACGCGACGCGTTCCGCCCGCTCCGCCCTCGTCAGCCTTTGCTTCCCTCCGCCCTTTCCTTGAGGGCAGGGGAAACAAAAGGAGGCGGAGGGAGAGCGAACCGCTGTCGTCGTCAGCTGTGACGCGACGCGGTTCACTCCGCCCCGCCTCCTTTTGCTTCCCTCCGCCCTTTCCTTGAGGGCGGGGAAGCAAAAGGAGGCGGAGGAGAGCGAACCGCGTCGCGTCAGCTGTGACGCTTGACGCGGTTCGCTCCGCCTCCGCCTCCTTTTGCTTCCCCTCCGCCCTTTCCTTGAGGGAAGCAAAGGTGGGGGAAGCAAAGGAGGCAGATGGCGAGCGAACCAGCGTCCCTCCCGCCGCAGAACGGACCAGAGAAGAGGAGAGGCGGCGACAGGGTGAGTATATCGCCGCCTCCCTCTGCTCCAGCGCCTCCCCCGCCTGCATTTTCGCACCATAAGACGCGGCTGATTTTTCCTCCCACTTTGGGAGGAAAAAAAGTGCGTCTTATGGTGCGAAAAATACGGTAGTCCAACGGGTGGCAGCTAGATTGCTAACTGGAGCATCATACAGGGAGCATACCACCCCCCTGTTGTGTCAACTCCACTGGCTGCCGGTTCACTTCTGAGCACAAGTCAAAGTGTTGGTCTTGGCCTATAAAGCCCTATACGACTCCGGCCCAGCTTACTTGTCCGAACGTACCTCCCTCTACGTTCCGCCTCGTAAGCTAAGATCCGCCGGGGAGGCCCTGCTCTTGCTCCCACCAGCTTTGCAAACACGGCTGGTGCGGACGAGGGACAGGGCCTTCTCGGTGGTGACCCCCCGCCTATGGAACCCTCTCCCCAGCGAAATCAGATCGGCATCCTCCCTCCTTTCTTTCAGAACGAAACTAAAGACGTGGCTGTGGAACCAGTGAATATAATGGCACTGAACACTTAAACTGACCTTGTGATTGCTGAGATGGAAAAGGCTTTTTGGATTGTGTAGCTAATGTTGTTTTAATCTGTGCTATGTGTATGTTTTTTTATCTTTTTATTATACTGTATTTTATTACGGCATTGAATTGTTGCCACGTTAGCCGCTCTGAGTGAGAAGAGTGGGGTAAAAATGATGTAAATAAATAAGAGAGGCTGAATTAGATACAATATGCTAATATAGTCTCTGTGGGGGCATGCTTCAACAAGTGGGTTTTCTTTCTTTTTTCCCCTTTCTCCATCCTTCCTTCCTTCCTCGGCAGTGCCCTTGATTCAGGAGATGGAGTCCCGCATCATGATCCCCTTGAAGGTGTCGCCTCTGCAGTAAAAGCTGCGGAACCAAAGCGACGACGACGCTAACGAAGAAAGCCTCTTCTCTGTCTCTCTCTCTCTCTCTTTCCTTCTCTTCTTGGCGGGGCTTTCTTTCAAGCACTGTCACTTTAAGGGAGTCCTCGCCCCTCCGTTCTTCCCAAAGCGAAGGAAGGAAACGCACAAGGCTTTGGCGGCCATCCTCCCGCCATCTTTCCCTTCCTCCTGGAAACACTCCCTTTGAGTATCTTTTCGTTTCCCCCTTTCCCCGCCATTCATTCACTCCTGTTCTCCTCCTCCCAGCGTGTGCCAAGGACAGAACTTCTATTGCGTTCCCCTTTCCCCCCGCCGCTCTGCCTTTCTTTCGCTTTGTTTTGCGCGACCCAAGGGGGGCGCACGTCCGCTTTAAAGGCACTTAAGAGTCAAATCCCCACATTGAGAAAGCGGGGAAAGCGCAAGAAGGAGAGGCCTTCTTTCCTGCTTCACTTTGGATTGATTGGGCCTATACGAAGCCCAGGCGCATCCGCACAACAGAATTACACCGCTTCAATACCGATTCAGTGCAATCCTGGGATTCCTGATGCTTGCAACTTCTCTGCAACAGTATTGTGGCCGTGGAAGAGAGAGATCTCCTTGCAACTTTCTCACGGCGTTATTGCAGCAATGCGAGAGAGCAATGTGTTTGCAGCAATGCAGGAGAGCGATAGGTTTGCAACTGTATTGCAACAATGCAGGAGAGCACTAGGTTTGCAGCAATGCAAGAGGACAATATGTTTGCAACTTCTTTGCAACTGTATTGCAACAATGCAGGAGAGCACTAGGTTTGCAGCAATGCAAGAGGACAATATGTTTGCAACTTCTTTGCAACTGTATTGCAACAATGCAGGAGAGCACTAGGTTTGCAGCAATGCAAGAGGACAATATGTTTGCAACTTCTTTGCAACTGTATTGCAGCAATGCAACAGGGATAGGTTTGCAGCAATGCAAGAGGGAGATATCTTTGCAACATCTTTGCAACTGTATTGCAGCAATGCGAGAGCAATAGGTTTGCAATTTCCTTGTAAATGTATTGCAGCAATGCAGGAGAGCAATAGGTTTGCAACTGTATTGCAGCAATGCAAGAGAGAGAGAGAGAGTTAGGTTTGCAACTTCTGTGCACTGTGTTGCAATAATGTGAGAGAGATAGGTTTGCAACTTCTGTGTAACTGTATTGCAACAATGCGAGAGAGAGAGAGAGGTTTGCAACTTCTGTGTAACTGTATTGCAATAATGAGAGAGAGGTTTGCAATTTCCGTGTAACTGTATTGCAACAATGAGAGAGAGAGTGGTTTGCAACTTCTGTGTAACTGTATTGCAACAATGCAAGAGAGAGAGAGAGAGAGGTTTGCAACTTCTGTGTAACTGTATTGCAACAATGCAAGAGAGAGAGAGAGAGGTTTGCAACTTCTGTGTAACTGTATTGCAATAATGAGAGAGGTTTGCAATTTCCGTGTAACTGTATTGCAACAATGAGAGAGAGAGAGAGAGTGGTTTGCAACTTCTGTGTAACTGTATTGCAACAATGCAAGAGAGAGAGAGAGAGGTTTGCAACTTCTGTGTAACTATTGCAATAATGAGAGAGAGGGAGAGAGGTTTGCAACTTCCATGTAACTGTATTGCAACAATGCAAGAGAGAGAGAGAGAGAGAGTGGTTTGCAACTTCTGTGTAACTGTATTGCAATAATGCGAGAGAGATAGGTTTGCAACTTCTGTGTAACTGTATTGTAACAATGCGAGAGAGAGAGAGAGGTTTGCAACTTCTGTGTAACTGTATTGCAACAGTGCAAGAGAGAGGTTTGCAACTTCTGTGTAACTATTGCAACAGTGCAAGAGAGAGGTTTGCAACTTCTGTGTAACTATTGCAACAGTGCAACAGAGAGGTTTGCAACTTCTGTGCAAGTGTGTTCCAATCATGCGAGAGATAGGTTTGCAACTTCTGTGTAACTGTATTGCAACAGTGCAAGAGAGAGGTTTGCAACTTCTGTGCAAGTGTGTTCCAATCATGCGAGAGATAGATTTGCAACTTCTGTGTAACTATTGCAACAGTGCAACAGAGAGGTTTGCAACTTCTGTGCAAGTGTGTTCCAATCATGCGAGAGATAGGTTTGCAACTTCTGTGTAACTATTGCAACGATGCAAGAGAGATAGGTTTGCAACTTCTGTGTAACTGTATTGCAACAGTGCAAGAGAGAGGTTTGCAACTTCTGTGCAAGTGTGTTCCAATCATGCGAGAGATAGATTTGCAACTTCTGTGTAACTATTGCAACGATGCAAGAGAGATAGGTTTGCAACTTCTGTGTAACTGTATTGCAACAGTGCGAGAGAGGTTTGCAACTTCTGTGCAAGTGGTTTGCAATTTCCGTCCAATATTGCAACAATGAGAGAGAGAGAGATAGATTTGCAACTTCTGTGTAACTATTGCAACGATGCAAGAGAGATAGGTTTGCAACTTCTGTGTAACTATTGCAACGATGCAAGAGAGATAGGTTTGCAACTTCTGTGTAACTGTATTGCAACAGTGCAAAGAGAGAGGTTTGCAACTTCTGTGCAAGTGTGCTCCAATCATGCGAGAGATAGATTTGCAACTTCTGTGTAACTATTGCAACGATGCTAGAGAGATAGGTTTGCAACTTCTGTGTAACTATTGCAACGATGCAAGAGAGATAGGTTTGCAACTTCTGTGTAACTGTATTGCAACAGTGCAAGAGAGAGGTTTGCAACTTCTGTGCAAGTGTGTTCCAATCATGCGAGAGATAGATTTGCAACTTCTGTGTAACTATTGCAACGATGCAAGAGAGATAGGTTTGCAACTTCTGTGTAACTGTATTGCAACAGTGCGAGAGAGAGGTTTGCAACTTCTGTGCAAGTGTGTTCCAATCATGCGAGAGATAGATTTGCAACTTCTGTGTAACTATTGCAACGATGCAAGAGAGATAGGTTTGCAACTTCTGTGTAACTATTGCAACAGTGCAAGAGAGAGGTTTGCGACTTCTGTGCAAGTGTGTTCCAATCATGCGAGAGATAGGTTTGCAACTTCTGTGTAAGTATTGCAACGATGCAAGAGAGAGGGGTTTGCAACTTCCGTGCAACTGTGTTACAATCATGCGAGAGAGAGAGAGGGGTTTGCAACTTCCGTGTAACTGTATTGCAACAATGCAAGAGAGAGAGAGAGAGGTTTGCAACTTCCCCGCGGCGGTATTTCACCAGTGCAAGAGGGCAATCTCCTTGCAACTTCCCTGCAACGGTACTGCAGCAATGGAATCATGTGACCCCCTCATAACTTTCCTGCAGCGGCATTGCAGCAAGAGATCCGTCTGCAAACTACAAATCCCAGGATTACGGTGGCACCAAAGGTACTTACAAGATGGATTCAGTTCTGTAGAATAGAGAGGAGCGAAACGAGAGTTGGGATCCTAGAAACACAGCCACCCCTCGCTTCCTTCACCTTCAATCAGCCTTCCTTCCAAGTGGCAAGGAGTTCCCCAGTCTGTCCTACGTTGTCCGTCAGACTGCGGTCCTTAACTAGACGACAGGAAGCGCTCGAAATCACACTCCGGACTCGCACTTAGGATAGAGAATCTGTGTGTAGCGTTGGGCGCCCAGGACGTCCTCGTCAATTGGCGCGGTTCCTGTATACTCCGTCGAAAATACGGGATTGTGTGGGGTTCCCCCCCCCTTTTGCCAAAAATGATGATTAAAAAAAGAATTATCCCACTGGTTTCCGCCTGTTTTTGGCCTGGTGCGCATCCTTACTTCTCTCTATCTAGGTATCTCTCTCTCTTCCCTTTTCCTCCATCTATGTGTATGTTTCTATCCAGCCTTCCATGTGTACGTATCTCTCTTTATGCATCTGTGCACCTATCTACCGTATTTTTCGCACCATAAGACGCACTTTTTTTCCTCCCAAAGTGGGAGGAAAAATCAGCCGCGTCTTATGGTACGAATATGCAGGCGGGGGAGGTGCTGGAGCAGAGGGAGGGCGGCGATATACTCACCCTGTCGCCGCCTCTCCTCTTCTCTGGTCCGTTCTGCGGCGGCGGAGGGACGCTGGTTCGCTCGCCATCTGCCTCCTTTTGCTTCCCCCACCTTTGCTTCCCTCAAGGAAAGGGCGGAGGGAAGCAAAAAAGGAGGCGGAGGCGGAGCGAACCGCGTCCGCGTCACAGCTGACGCGACGCGCGCTCTCCCTCCGCCTCCTTTTGCTTCTCCCGCCCTCAAGGAAAGGGAGGAGGGAAGCAAAAGCAGGCGGAGGCGGGCGAACCGCGTCGCGTCAGAGCTGACGCGACGCGGTTCGCTCCGCCCTCTGCCCTCCTTTTTCCTTCCCCCCACCTTTTCTTCCCTCAAGGAAAGGGTGGGGGGAAGGAAAAGGAGGCAGAGGGCGAGCGAACCAGCGAGCCCTCTGAGAAGACGCACCTGCTGATAAGACTAACCTAGATTTTAGAGGGGGAGCGAAAATATTTTTTTCCCATTTTCCTCCTCTAAAATCTACGTGCGTCTTATCATCCGGTGCATCTTATGGTGCGAAAAATACGGTATCTATCCGTCTTATGTGTCTGTCTCTATTCATCGGACTTTCCAGCCATCCATGTGTATATCTTTAGCTATGCATCTATATATCTACCGATCGATCAATCAATCACTTTCCACCCATCCATCCATGTATATCTATCTATGCATCTATCTGTGTGTGTGTATGTGTGTGTGTGTGTGTATATATATGTGTGTGTGTGTGTGTGTGTATATATATATATATATATATCCATCCATCCATCCATGTGTATCTCTATAGGCATATATATATATATATATATACACACACACACACATATATATATATACACACACACACACACACACACACGGATAGATGCATAGATAGATATACATGGATGGATATATATATCCATCCATCCATCCATCCATCTGTATTTATCTATCTGTCTGTTTCCATCCATGTGTATGTCTGTCTGTCTGTTTCTCTCTCCATCCATCTGTATATTTCTGTCTGTCTTATCTATCACTCTCTCCATCCATGTGTGATATCTCTTTCTATCCATCCATGTGTATCTCTCTCTGTGCATCTATCTATCCTTCCTATCCATCCACCCATCCTTCTTTCCTTCCATCATCCTTCCTCCCCTCCCTATCTATCCTTCCTTCCTATCCATCCATCCTTCTTTCCTTCCTTCTCTTCCCTCCCTATCTATCCTTCCTTCCTATCCATCCATCCTCCCTTTCTTCCTATCCATCCTTCCTTCTTTCATTCCTTCCATCTGTCCTTCCCTATCTATCCTTTCCTATCCATCCATCCTCCCTCCCTCCCTTCCTATCCATCCATCCTTCTTTCCTTCCATCCATTCTTCCCTCCCTCCCTTGCTTCCTATCCATTCCTTCCTATCCATCCCTTCCTTCCTTCCTATCCATTCTTCCCTCCCTCCCTATCCTTCCTATCCATCCTCCCTTCCTTCCTATCCATCCATCCTTCTTTCTTTCCATCCATTCTTCCCTCCCTCCCTTGCTTCCTATCCATCCCTTCCTTCCTTCCTATCCATTCTTCCCTCCCTCCCTATCCTTCCTATCCATCCTCCCTTCCTTCCTATCCTTTCCTATCCATCCTCCCTCCCTTCCTATCCATCCATCCTTCTTTCCTTCCATCCATTCTTCCCTCCCTCCCTTGCTTCCTATCCATTCCTTCCTATCCATCCCTTCCTATCCATTCTTCCCTCCCTCCCTATCCTCCCTATCCATCCTCCCTTCCTTCCTATCCATCCATCCATCCATCCATCCTCCCTTCCTATCCATCCATCCTTCTTTCCTTCCATCCATTCTTCCCTCCCTCCCTTGCTTCCTATCCATTCCTTCCTATCCATCCCTTCCTATCCATTCTTCCCTCCCTCCCTATCCTCCCTATCCATCCTCCCTTCCTTCCTCCATCCATCCTTCCATCCATCCATCCATCCATCCTCCCTTCCTATCCATCCATCCTTCTTTCCTTCCATCCATTCTTCCCTCCCTCCCTTGCTTCCTATCCATTCCTTCCTATCCATCCCTTCCTATCCATTCTTCCCTCCCTCCCTATCCTCCCTATCCATCCTCCCTTCCTTCCTATCCTTTCCTATCCATCCATCCATCCTCCCTTCCTATCCATCCATCCTTCTTTCCTTCCATCCATTCTTCCCTCCCTCCCTTGCTTCCTATCCATTCCTTCCTATCCATCCCTTCCTTCCTATCCATTCTTCCCTCCCTCCCTATCCTTCCTATCCTTCCTCGCTCCCTTTCTTCCTATCCATCCATCCTTCTTTCCTTCCTTCCACCCTCCCTTCCTATCCATCATTCCTTCCATCCATCCTTCCTCCTTCCCTCCCTCCCTATCTATCCTTCCTTCCTATCCCATGTGTATATTTCACTCTCTTTCCATCCATCCATGTGTCTATCTTGCTCTATGCATCTCTGTCTCTCTTCATCCATCCATCCATGTGTATCTCTCTCTCTCTGTATGTATGTGTGGGTGTGTGTATGTATGTAATGTATGTTTGTCCATTTGTACCACAAAGACTATCACTAGGTGAAGTGGCCCTCTGACGTCACGGGAAGAAAGGGGACTGGTGTATGAGGGAAGGGGAGAAAGAAGGGATGACGGGAGGCAAGAAAGGAAAGAGGGAAAGCGATAGAAGAAAGAAGAGAAAGGAAGGGATGATGGGAGGGAAGAAAGGAAAGCGGAAAAGCTATAGAAGAAAGAAGGGAAAGGAAGGGAAGAAAGGGATGAAGCAAGGGTGAAAAGCTATGGAGGAGTGAAGGAAAGGAAGAAGGGATGAAGAGGAAAGGGAAAACTAGAAGGGAAGAAGAATGACAACTGGGAAGAGGAAAGGGAAAGGTGCAAGAAGAAAAGAAATTGAAGGAAGAAAATAAAAAGCTATAGATGAAAGAAGGAAACTAAGGGAAGAGAAAGGAAAAACGAGAAGGAAAGAGGGAGGGAAGAAAAAAGAAGAGAGGAAAAGGAAAGGTGTGAAGAAGGAAGGAAGAAGAAATTGAGGGAAGGAAAGCGATGAAAGAAGGAAATGTGAAGAAGAAAAAGGAAAGGAAAAGCTGTGGGGGAGATAAGAAAAAGGAAGGGGAGAAATAAGGAATGAAGAGAGGGAAAGCTACAGAGGAAAGAAGGGAAAGGGATGACGGAAGGGAGGGAAGTAAGAATGGAAGAGGAAAGGGAAAGGTGTGAGAAGAAAAAAGGAGAAGAAATTGAGGGAAGAAAGGCAATGAAAAGGAAAGGAGGAAAAGAAAAGCTGGGGAGGAGAGAAGGGAAAGAAAGTGGAGAAAGAAGGGATGAAGAAGGAAAGCTATAGAAGAAAGAAGAGGGATGACGGAAGGGAGGGATGGAAGAGAGGAAAGGGAAAGGTGTGAGAAGAAAAAAGGAGAAGAAATTGAGGGAAGAAAGGCAATGAAAAGGAAACGAGAAAGGAAAGGAGGAAAAAAGCTGGGGAGGAGAGAAGGGAAAGAAAGTGGAGAAAGAAGGGATGAAGAAGGAAAGCTATAGAAAGAGAAAGGGATGACGGAAGGGAGGGATGGAAGAGAGGAAAGGGAAAGGTGTGAGAAGAAAAAGGGATGAGGGAAGAAAAGCAATAGAAAGAAGAGAAGAGAAGAGGAAAAAGCTATGGAGGAGGGAAGGAAAGAAGAGCGGAAGGAATGAGGGAAGAAAAAATGGAAGAGGAAAGGGAAATGTGTGAGAAGAAAAAGGAAGAGAAGAAAGGGATTGAGCTATAGAAAAATATAAAGGAAAGGAAAAGCTATGGAGGAAAGGGAAAGGAAGGGGAGAAAGAAGGGATGAAGAGGAAAGGGAAAGGCGTGAGAAGAAGATAAAATGAAGAGAAGAAAGGGATAGAGGGAAGAAAAAATAACTAGATGAAGGAAAGATGGGAAGAGAAAGGAAAGGGGGAAAGCTATAGAGGAGAGGAGGGAAGGGAATGAAGGAAAAAAACACGGGAAAACAAACGAAGGAATGCTGAGTTGGCATTCCCAGGAGTGGAATTTTCCGATGAACTCTCCTCCGTCCACTTTCATTATCAGATTGGTGACGGGGGAGAGGCCGGGCCCAAAGGACAAGGCCAAGATCCCTGTGCAATAATGATACGAATTGCAGCAGGGAACGTTGCAATCACGCCACGCCGCACTACGATCTTTGTTCCTGGGTTTGCAGTGGCATTTCCCAATTGGTTCTACCTGAAAGATGTGGGAAACACTGCCAAAATGTTGTCTTCATGGGAGGGACATCGCCCTGCTGCGCAGTTGGACTCCTCTCTTGCTTCAGGGTAGGACTAGATGACCTTTGGGGGTCCCTTCCAACTCATCCTAGGAGGAGCCCTATTCTTGATCCGCATGTTATCCCACAGTGAGAACATAGGCTTACAGGTGGAAAGCGGTCCTGGACAGGGTTGGCTCGATGCGCCTTCCTCTTGACACGTTACTTCCACCATTTGTGCCTGTTGGGATTCCACATCACTGCTGGTCACAGCTGACCTCCAGTTAGAGTGCTTCCCAGTTAAGGTTGCCACCTGTCCCGTATTATAGCTCTGCATTTTGTATCCCGTATTTTCAGCTCCTGCCCCGTATTGGCAGGACAGGTTTTCAAGCACAGCCAGACAGTAGGGTTGCCGCCTGTCCCGTTTTGCTCTGAAGTTCGTCTCCCGTATTTTCAGCTCCTGCCCCGTATTGACAGGACAGGTTTTCAAGCACAGCCAGACAGTAGGGTTGCCACCTGTCCCGTATTATGTGGGACGCCCCGTATTTTTGTTCTGAAGTTCGTCTCCCGTATTTTCAGCTCCTGTCCCGTATTGACAGGACAGGTTTTCAAGCACAGCCAGACAGTAGGGTTGCCACCTGTCCCGTATTATGCGGGACATCCCGTATTTTTGCTCCGAAGTTCGTGTCCCGTATTATCAGCTCTTGTCCTGTATTGACAGGACAGGTTTTCAAGCAGAGCTGGACAGTAGGGTTGCCACCTGTCCCGTATTATATGGGACGTCCCGTATTTTTGCTTTGAAGTTTGTCTCCCGTATTTTTGCTCCTGTCCCGTATAGACAGGACAGGACAGGTGGCAGCAGGAGGCAAGGCCGGGCCAGCAGCGAGGTAGGAACGGAGAACATAGGCTTACAGGTGGACAGGGTTGGCTCAACGCGCCTTCCTCTTGGTACGTTTCTCCCTCCATTCGTGCCTGTTGGGATTCCGCATCACTGCTGGTCACAGCTGACCTCCAGTTAGAGTGCTCAAGGGCCAGGGCTTCCCAGTTAGGGTTGCTACCTGTCCCATATTATAGCTCTGAATTTCGTGTCCCGTATTTTCAGCTCCTGTCCCGTATTGATAGGACAGGTTTTCAAGCAGAGCCAGACAGTAGGGTTGCCACCTGTCCCGTATTATGTGGGACGCCCCGTATTTTTGCTCTGAAGTTCGTCTCCCGTATTTTCAGCTCCTGTCCCGTATTGACAGGACAGGTTTTCAAACAGAGCCAGACAATAGGGTTGCCACCTGTCCCGTATTATGCAGGACGTCCCGTATTTTTGCTCCGAAGTTCGTATCCCGTATTATCAGCTCCTGTCCCGTATTGACAGGACAGGTTTTCAAGCAGAGCTGGACAGTAGGGTTGCCACCTGTCCCGTATTATATGGGACGTCCCGTATTTTTGCTCCTGTCCCGTATAGACAGGACAGGACAGGTGGCAGCAGGAGGCAAGGCCGGGCCAGCAGCGAGGTAGGAAGGGAGAACTCTACGTGAATCCCCGGTAGCTGCCGCTCTCCCCACACAAACACTGGGCCTGGTCCGGTTTACTCACCCGAACCGACACTGCCGCCATCTTGGCGCCTTCCCTGGCCGCTCTAGCCCTCCCTCTTGAGCATAGAGAGAGGCAAGTGCAGAAGGGGAGCAGAAGGGGGATCCCTGATCACTCCCTGATTTGGTTGCGCGTGCCGGGAGTGACAGACCAGAAGAGGTGGGCCTTCCTGGAAGGAAGGAAGGGCGGAAGGGGCGGGGTCAACAAATACCATGTACAGAGGTTGGTTTTGCTTCCTGCCTTTTCCTTGGAGCTGTCGTGCAGTGAAGGCCATGCCCGCTGTTCCTCTGGAGGGGCGGAAACCGTCCTGGGATTCGAGGAGGGTATCTATAACCAGAGGCTGGATGACCATCTGTCGGGAGGGATCGCGCAGCACCTTCCTGCCTGGCATAGTAAAGGGGGCTGGACTGGATGGCCCTCTTTGGGGTCTCCTCCAATGATAGATAAGAGATGAGATGACCTGCTAAGCTTGTTGCAGGTTCGAATCCGGTGAGGAGGAACCCCTGCCCACGGAAGCCCGTCCACTGCTCATGCTCCTCTGTGGGAGAGCTAAAGCTGGGGAAGGGGGCAGGGCCTGGCGCGGCCTGGCTCCACCCCCCGGCTTCGGCACTCCCAGCAGCTGCTCCAGCCTTGAGGGGACAGTGCCAAGCGAGCATTGTGCTGGCTCTGCCACCGCTGCGTGGGCACCGCGCCTCAAGGCTGGAGCAGCTGCTGGAGAGCTGAAGGAGGGAGGGGGGGGCATGGCCTGGCCTGGCTCCGCCCCCTCCCCATCTTTGGCACTCCCAGCAGCTGCTCCCAGCAGGCCACCATCCCCCAGCCGTTCTTTACTGTGTTAGGGTGTCATTTTGTGTCATTTTGGTTGGTGGTGTGCCCCCGGATTTTTTTAATGTTAAAAGTGTGCCGCGACTCAAAAAATGTTGGGAAACACTGATGCAATATATATCGTATATACATATAATATAATATAATGTAATCTGTATACCTTTATAAAGCGGAATGTTTGTATGTATGTATGTGCGGAGGGCGGGAGGGCGTATATGTGGCAGCCACTTTCACAGGCCACAGCGACCAGCGCGGGTGATTGACCTGCACCAAACTTGGTACACATAACCCCCCCTAACCCCCTTTACGTCCTGGTGCGGTTCGGGGGACATGACCCACGGATTATGGGATTTGTAGTACTTTCAAACACTTTGGTTCCCACAGACCACTGAGGCCACCAAAAAGGACCAATACAGACCACACTTGGCACACACAGCCCCCATGACCCACTCTACGTCCTGGTGCAGTTTGGAGGAGGGTGGACCATGGATGATGGGACTTGAAGTACCCCTACTCACTTCCCAAGTCCGCTGCAACTCTCATCCAATCACTGTTCGAGACCAAACTTGGCATACATAACCCCTATGACTGCCTTTATGTCCTGGTGAGGTTCGGGGAGGACTGACAATGGATGATGGGATTTGTAGTACTTTCACACCCCTCTGTTCCCACAGACAACTGCGGCCCCCAACAAACACCGAGAAAGACCACACTTGGCACACTGAGCCCCAGTGACCCACTCAACATACTACTGAACTTTGGAGTGGGACAGAACATGGATGGTGGGACTTGCAGTACCTTCCCTCACTTTCCAAGACTGCTGCAAACCTAATCCAATGACTGATCAACACCAAACCTGGCACACAGAGCCCTCATGACCCACTCTACATCCTTGTGCTGTTTTGTGTGAGACGGACCACGGATGATGGGACTTGAAGTACCTTCACTCACTTCCTAAAAACAATGCAACCCTCATCCATTCACCAATACAAACTTAGCACACAGAGCCCCCATGACCCAATCAACATCCTACTACGCTTTGGGCGAGGGTGGACCACACATGATGGGACTTGCAGTACCTTCAGTAATTTCATGATACCACTGCAACTCCCAATAATGATGGATCAAGACCAAACTTGGCACACAGAGCCCCCATGACCCTCTCTACATCCTACTACGCTTTGGGCGAGGGTGGACCACAGATGATGGGACTTGCACTACCTTCAGTAATTTCATGATACCACTGCAACTCCCAATAATGATGGATCAAGACCAAACTTGGCACACAGAGCCCCCATGACCCAATCAACATCCTACTACGCTTTGGGCGAGGGTGGACCACAGATGATGGGACTTGCACTACCTTCAGTAATTTCATGATACCACTGCAACTCCCAATAATGATGGATCAAGACCAAACTTGGCACACAGAGCCCCCATGACCCAATCAACATCCTACTACGCTTTGGGCGAGGGTGGACCACAGATGATGGGACTTGCAGTACCTTCAGTAATTTCATGATACCACTGCAACTCCCAATAATGATGGATCAAGACCAAACTTGGCACACAGAGCGGTGGACCCAGATGATGACCCACCTTCTACACCCTACAATAATGATTTTGGGCGAGGGTGGACCACAGATGATGGGACTTGCAGTACCTTCAGTAATTTCATGATACCACTGCAACTCCCAATAATGATGGATCAAGACCAAACTTGGCACACAGAGCCCCCATGACCCACTCTACATCCTGCTGCACTTCTCCAATCACCCGGGCACCGCCGGGTCCCCAAGCTAGTATATATATATAGTAGTGAGAAGGGCGTGAGAAGGGCGGCATATAAATGTCGTAAATAAATATAATAATAATAATAATGGATATTAATGTAATAGTAATAATCTTTCTGGCAGAAGGGGGTTGGGCTGGATGGCCTTTGGGGGCCCCTTCCAGCTCTAGGAGTCTAATAATGAGGCCTGGGTTCAAAATCTATGCTTCAGAGTGGCTGGACACCTATAGGGTTTTCCCTAAGGCTGTGATTCCCTGATAGGTTGGGCTGGATGGCCTTTGGGGTTCCCCTTCCCAGCTCTAGCCAATCCTAGTTCAAGGTGGCCCCGCCCCCGTCCCCTGAGCCGGCTCCTGGGCGGCCAATCCGCGAGGAGGGGGGCGTGCCCTGGGCCTGGAAATCCTTTGGGACAAACTCCAACGTATGAATGCAGACCCTAGATTGATTTTGCTGATCAAAGCCCTACATCATAATTCTCAGGTGACTGTGAGATTTGGTATTGCTGGTGACCGACCTGGCCCTATTAACACCGGCAAAGGGGTCAGACAAGGATGTATTCTTGCCCCCCTGCTATTTAATCTGTATGTAAATGACCTTCCAAATTCGCTTAGAGGGGCGGATGTCCATATGCCTAAAGTAGCTAACTTGCAAATCAACTCACTTCTGTATGCAGATGATATGATCCTACTCTCCTACACCCAAATAGGGATGAGGAGATTATTAAGAAAACTTAGTGACTACTGCCTTAGAAACGCACTAAAGATAAACAAAACCAAATCAAAAACGATGATCTTTGGTAAACGCCCCTCCAAAATGAAATGGAAAATAGAAGGCGAACAATTAGGACAAGTTAGATCCTTCACTTACCTAGGATTAGACTTTGCAGAAAATGGTCTATGGCACAATCATTTCCACAGGTGTTCAGCTAAAGCCAAGGGCAGAACGAGCTTACTCTTAAAGCTGCTGAATCAACGGCAACCGGCTCCCTCGTTCCCTTCTGAAAGTTTACAATCATAAAATCTCCCCGCTGCTTCTTTATGGTTCTGAAATCTGGGGTGCAAACGATACTCCCCTCCTGGATAAGGCCCAAGCTCAACATCTGAAGTGGTTTTTAGGGGTCGATAGAAGCTCCCCGGCAGCGGCAGTTAGGGCGGAGTTGGGAATGTTCCCTATTAGCACACAATCTAAGATCAGAGCCTTTAACTACTGGCTCAAGGTCATGGAGATGGAGGCGTCTCGCCTCCCAAAATTATGTTTGCTGGAACAATCTAGCAGTTCTTATAAATCGGGGCTGACCATTTGTTTGATTACATCAGAAGGTGCGGCATTCAGGTAATATTCCCAGTCCACCTATCTGGTCAAGAGCTAAGTAAGCACTTCAAAGAAGTGCGTCAACGAATTAATGACATTGCGGCCCAAACCGATATAGACTCTTTGGGTTCTACCGTTTCCCTGAGATGGTTGAGTGGTTTTAAGAAATCCTTCCAACTAACCACTTACTTACAGCAAGGAAGGTTACACCACCTAAGGAAAATTTTCACTAGAGCCAGGTTTGAGCAATTAGATTCAATGGTGAGATATGGGAGGGAGGTTCAAGAAAATTCCCTATGAAGAGCGTATCTGTATTTGTGGTGCCCCTGAGATCGAAGATCTAACTCAGGGCTGTCCAACTGGCGGCCCGGGGGCCGTATACGGCCCCCCAGCCCCTTCCCTCCGGCCCCCTAAGCTTTTTAATAAAAAATAAAAATTGAAAAATAAAATAAATAATAAAAATTTAAAAAAATACCTATTTCCCGGTTCGGAGCAAGTATCGCGAGAATATGCAATCCACACGGGATTTCGCTGTCAACGCGAGATCGCGCCGGCGTTGACAGCGAAATCCCGTGTGGATTGCGTATTCTCGCGATACTCTTCGGCTACTCTACTACTGGATCGCCGAGGCCCACAGACGCGATTAGGACCTTCTTCGACTCAGTCGGTCATTGCCTCTCTTGTCGTCCGGGTACTCCTGGATCCTGTGCATTTGGAAAAGGTAGGCCGAAGCAGGGGGCTCCTCAGGGGGCTCCTCATTCCCTCCCCATCTCCCTCATGTATTAAATATAAAATTAAATATATTTAAAGATGAAATAAGGGGAGATGGGATACATTAAAATAAGGGGAGGGGAGGATGGAATTAAATATATTTAATATTAAATTAAAATAACGGGGAGGGGAGGATGGAATTAAATATATTTAATATTAAATTAAAATAATTTAATATCTTATCCCTGCATTTTATCTCAGTAAAAGATTATATTTGACTGTATGGATGCCCCTTTTGAATGCCCATCCTGCATTTTATCTCAGTAAAAGATTATATTTGACTGTATGCATGCAGGGGCAGGGGCGGGGCAGGGGCAGAGCCGGGGGAGAGGGCGGAGCTGGGGGTGGGGAGGGGGTGGAGCCAGGGGTGGGGGCGGAGCCGGGGATGGGGGCAGACCCTAAGGCCCCCAGGTCATCAGTGACCAGAATTCAGGCCCCTGGGCCTGTAGAAGTTGGACAGCCCTGATCTAACTCATCTTCTGCTCTATTGCAAAATCTATCAAATAGAGAGAAAACAACTGCTAGAGATATTTCTCGTGGGAAAAAATCATTGGGACCCTCTAGCAAAAGTCCCACTTCTGCTGGCCGGCTCCAACAAGCTGATAACAGATGCTACTGCTCGTTTTCTCTGTAAAGCCATGAAGCTAAGATCTGATTACATAGATGCAATTTGAATAAATTGTGCTGGAGATGAGGACCTGTGAATTGTTACCACCTCCCTTAGAATCCCTCCCGCTGGGCAAAACAGGGGTTTAATTGATGTAATGGTCTAGAATTCTCCTCAGATTGTTTTAGAATCATTGCAATGTCTCTGTGTTCTGTGTGTATTTGATATGGCTTCTGGCTAATCAATAACATTGTTGTTGTTGTAATAGTAATAATCTTTCTGGCAGAAGGGGGTTGGGCTGGATGGCCTTTGGGGGCCCCTTCCAGCTCCAGGAGTCTAATAGTGAGGCCTGAGTTCAAAATCTATGCTTCAGAGTGGCTGGACACTTCTAGGGTTTTCCCTAAGGCTGTGATTCCCTGATAGGTTGGGCTGGATGGCCTTTGGGGTTCCCCTCCCCAGCTCTAGCCAATCCTAGTGCAAGGTGGCCCCGCCCCCGTCCCCTGAGCCGGCTCCTGGGCGGCCAATCCGCGAGGAGGGGGGCGTGCCCTGGGCCTGGGCCCGCCCCCTTTTCCCGCCCTTTCCCTCCCTGCCTCCCTGTCCCTGTCCCTGGGAGGTGAGGCCGGGTTGCAGCAGAGCTCCTGCCCGGCCCTTCCAGGTGACCCAAGCGGACCAAGGGGCCCGATCCTGGCGCTGCCTGCTTTGGCTCGGAGGGGCCTGCCTGCCCTCCTCCTCTTCCGAAAGGCCCCAGCGCTGTGAGTCTTGGAATAGGGCTGGACTACAACTCCCAGCAGCCTCCTGGGGCGTGGGGGTGGGCTGGGGAGGGGGAGAAGGGTTCTGTTTCCATGTCCTTGCAATTCCCCCCCAGGAAGGGAGATGGGAGAGAGAGATCTAGATCTAGATAGATCTCCCCATGCAAGGATGGATGGAAATATATGTTGGGAGGCCTACAGTCTACTTGCTAAAGTTTGTTTTGATTGGCTGACTTTCATATTTAATTATTTAAATATTTAGTATTTAATAATAGTAATTAATAATAATTAATATTAGTTAAGTATTTAATAATAATTAATATTGATTGATTGATTGATTGCCTGTTTTTAATCTCCCAGTTTTAATTGTTGTTTTTTGTTTACAAAAAAAAAATTATTTAATACTAGCTTGGGGACCCGGCGGTGCCCGGGTTATTTGAGAAAGGCATTGTGTGCCAAGGTTGGTCCTTATCAGATGTTTACGTGGCTCGCAGTCGTCTCGGGAAGTGAGTGAAGATACTTCAAGTCCCATCGGCCATGGTCCATCTGCCTCCCAACTGCATCAGGGTCATGAGGGCTCTGTGTGTCAGGTTTGGTCTTGATCAGTCAGTGGATTAGGTTTGCAGCAGTCTTGGAAAGTGATTGGAGGTACTTCAAGTCCCATCATGCGTGGTCTGCCCTCCTACAAACTGCGCCAGGATGTAGAGTGGGTCATGAGGGCTCTGTGTGTCAGGTTTGGTCTTGATCAGTCAGTGGATTAGGTTTGCAGCAGTCTTGGAAAGTGATTGGAGGTACTTCAAGTCCCATCATGCATGGTCTGCCCTCCTACAAACTGCGCCAGGATGTAGAGTGGGTCATGAGGGCTCTGTGTGTCAGGTTTGGTCTTGATCAGTCAGTGGATTAGGTTTGCAGCAGTCTTGGAAAGTGATTGGAGGTACTTCAAGTCCCATCATGCATGGTCTGCCCTCCTACAAACTGCACCAGGATGTAGAGTGGGTCGTGAGGGCTCTGTGTGTCAGGTTTGGTCTTGATCAGTCAGTGGATTAGGTTTGCAGCAGTCTTGGAAAGTGATTGGAGGTACTTCAAGTCCCATCATGCATGGTCTGCCCTCCTACAAACTGCACCAGGATGTAGAGTGGGTCGTGAGGGCTCTGTGTGTCAGGTTTGGTCTTGATCAGTCAGTCGATTAGGTTTGCAGCAGTCTTGGAAAGTGATTGGAGGTACTTCAAGTCCCATCATGCATGGTCTGCCCTCCTACAAACTGCGCCAGGATGTAGAGTGGGTCATGAGGGCTCTGTGTGTCAGGTTTGGTCTTGATCAGTCAGTCGATTAGGTTTGCAGCAGTCTTGGAAAGTGATTGGAGGTACTTCAAGTCCCATCATGCATGGTCTGCCCTCCTACAAACTGCGCCAGGATGTAGAGTGGGTCATGAGGGCTCTGTGTGTCAGGTTTGGTCTTGATCAGTCATTGGATTAGGTTTGCAGCAGTCTTGGAAAGTGATTGGAGGTACTTCAAGTCCCATCATGCATGGTCTGCCCTCCTACAAACTGCACCAGGATGTAGAGTGGGTCATGAAGGCTCTGTGTGCCAAGTTTGGTCTTGATCAGTCAGTGGATGAGGGTAGCAGTGGTCTGGGGAAGTGATTGGAGGTACTTAAAGTCCCATCATCCATGGTCTGCCCTCCTTCAAACTGCACCAGGATGTAGAGTGGGTCTTGGGGGTTTGGTGTGCCAAGTTTGGTCTTGTTCTGTCATTGTTGGGAGACGCAAAGTGTTTTGGTCTGAAACTCCCACCATGGCTGACTGCCTCAGGCCTTTGCCTTATCCCCCTCTGGCAGTTTAGAGTGTCGGAATGTTCGCGTTGGCTGGCCAATTAGAGGCGTTATGCAAATACTCCCTCACTGGCAACCAATCATGTCAGAATGTAGAGGCCGGGAGCCAATCAGAACACTACCACATACATACATACAAACATACAAACAAACATTCTGCTTTATTATATAGAGAGATTTAACGGCACTCTATGCAGTCATGCCAGTGGCCACATGACCTTGGAGGTGTCTATGGACGACGCCGGCTCTTTGGCTTAGAAATGGAGATGAGTCCCAGAGTCGGAAACGACTAGACTTAATGTCAGGGGGAAACCTTTACCTAATATTTAATTATTTAATATTAATTAATATTAATTAATTATTTCATGTTAATTAATTACTTGATTGAATTTAATCAACAATTTAATGATTATTATGATTATTATTGATATAATCTGTATGCAATGAAAGAAAGGAGAGAAAGAATATATGGGCATTATACTCAATGTCCTTTGAGCAGAAGCCTCTGTTGTCGCTGTGAGAAGGTCCTCCTTTACGCGTGGGGCAGGGCTCAGGTTGCATTGCAGTGGGTGGTCTGTGGTTTGCTCTTCTCCACACTCGCATGTCGTGGACTCCACTTCGTGGCCCCATTTCTGAAGGTTGGCTCTGCATCTCGTGGTGCCAGAGCACCTTCCAGGTCGTCCACTCCTCAGGAGGGAGTCTCTCATTCGGTCTCAGCCATTGCTTGAGGTTCCGGGTTTTAGCCTGCCACTTTTGGACTCTTGCTTGCTGAGGTGTTCCTGCAAGTATCTCTGTACATCTTAGAAAGCTATTTCTTGATTTAAGGTGTTGGCGTGCTGGCTAATATCCAAACAGAGGATGGGCTGGAGATGTCACTGTCTTGGTCCGTTCATTATTGGCCGCTACTTCCCGACATATGTCAGGTGGTGCAATACCAGCGAAAGAGTATAATTTCTCCATTGGTGTAGGGTGTAGACATCCTGCGACAATGTTTATTTATTTACTAGCTTGGGGACCTGGCCCTGCCCGGGTTAATTGAGGAAGGCATTGTGTGCCAAGGTTGGTCCTTATCAGTTGTTTATTTGGCTCGCAGTGGTCTCAGGAAGTGAGTGAAGGTACTTCAAGTCCCATCATCCGTGGTCCATCCTCCTCGATACTGCACAAGGATGTGGTGTGGGTCATGGGGACTCTGTGTCCCAAGTTTGGTCTTGATCAGTCAGTGGATGAGGGTTGCAGCGGTCTCGGGAAGTGATTGGAGGTACTTCAAGTCCCATCATTCATGGTCTGCCCTCCTCCAAACTGCAGTAGGATGTAGAGTGGGTCATGGGTACTCTGCGTGCCAAGTTTGGGCCTGGTCTGTGATTTGTAGGGGCTTAAATGTTTTGTGGGAAATGAATTGGGTGAAGGTACTGCAAATCCCATCATTTGTGGCCCATCCTGCCCTAAACCACACCAGGTTGTAAAGTGGGCCAGTGGGCATCTGTGTGCCAAGTGTGGTCCTGATCCTTCTATCGTGTGGGCCACACTGCTCTAAGCAAGTGAGTTAAAGTACTGCAAGTCCCATCATCCATGGTCCATCCTCCCTCAAACTGCACCAGGATGTAGAGTGGGTCTTGAGGGTTCTGTGTGCCAAGTTTGGTCTTGTTCTCTCTTTGGGGTCGCAAAGTGTTTTGGCCTTAAACTCCCACCATGCCTAACTGCCTCAGGCCTTTTCCTTACCCCCTCTGCCACTTTAGAGTGTCGGAATGTTCGTGTTGGCAACTGCCTCAGTCCTTTGCCTTATCCCCCTCTGGCAGTTTAGAGTGTCGGAATGTTTATGTTGGCTGGCCAATTAGAGGCGTTATGCAGATACTCCCTCACTGGCAAGCAATCATGTTGTCAGAATGTAGAGGCCGGGAGCCAATCAGAACGCTGCCACATACATACAGTACATACAAACA
>JARBWK010000020.1:1463497-1468497 GCA_030556195.1 Anolis apletophallus
ATAGATGGATGGATGGATAGATATGCAGAAAGAAGGATAGATAAGTAGATAGATGGATGGATAGATATGCAGAAAGAAGGATAGATGGATAGATGGATGGATGGATATGCAGAAAGAAGGATAGATAAGTAGATGGATGGATGGATATGCAGAAAGAAGGATAGATGGATGGATGGATGGATATATATACAGAAAGAAGGATAGATAGATGGATAGATGGATGGATGGATATGCAGAAAGAAGGATAGATGGATGGATGGATGGATAGATATGCAGAAAGAAGATAGATAGATGGATGGATGGATATGCAGAAAGAAGGATAGATGGATGGATGGATGGATAGATATGCAGAAAGAAGGATAGATGGATGGATGGATAGATATGCAGAAAGAAGGATAGATGGATGGATGGATGGATAGATATGCAGAAAGAAGGATAGATGGATGGATGGATGGATAGATATGATATGCAGAAAGAAGGATAGATGGATGGATGGATGGAAAGAAGGAAAGAAGGAAGGATGGATAGATAGATAAGTAGATAGATAGATGGATGGATGGATAGATATGCAGAAAGAAGGATAGATAAGTAGATAGATAGATGGATGGATGGATATGCAGAAAGAAGGATAGATGGATGGATGGATGGATGGATAGATATGCAGAAAGAAGGATAGATGGATGGATGGATAGATATGCAGAAAGAAGGATAGATAAGTAGATAGATGGATGGATGGATAGATATGCAGAAAGAAGGATAGATGGATGGATGGATGGATGGATATGCAGAAAGAAGGATAGATAAGTAGATAGATGGATGGATGGATATGCAGAAAGAAGGATAGATAAGTAGATGGATGGATAGATATGCAGAAAGAAGGATAGATGGATGGATGGATGGATATGCAGAAAGAAGGATAGATGGATGGATGGATGGATGGATAGATATGCAGAAAGAAGGATAGATAAGTAGATGGATGGATGGATGGATAGATATGCAGAAAGAAGGATAGAGTAGATAGATGGATGGATGGATGGATAGATATGCAGAAAGAAGGATAGATGGATGGATGGATGGATAGATATGCAGAAAGAAGGATAGATAAGTAGATGGATGGATGGATGGATAGATGGATGGATAGATGGATAGATATGCAGAAAGGATAGATAAGTAGATAGATGGATGGATGGATGGATAGATATGCAGAAAGAAGGATAGATGGATGGATGGATGGATGGATAGATATGCAGAAAGAAGGATAGATAAGTAGATAGATGGATGGATGGATGGATATGCAGAAAGAAGGATAGATGGATGGATGGATGGATAGATATGCAGAAAGAAGGATAGATAAGTAGATAGATGGATGGATGGATGGATGGATAGATATGCAGAAAGAAGGATAGATGGATGGATGGATGGATAGATATGCAGAAAGAAGGATAGATAAGTAGATAGATGGATGGATGGATGGATAGTTATGCAGAAAGATGGATAGATGGATGGATGGATGGATAGATATGCAGAAAGAAGGATAGATAAGTAGATAGATGGATGGATGGATGGATGGATGGATGGATAGATGGATAGATAGCATATATATGCAATGATAGGTGGATAGATAGATAAATAAATAGAAATAATGATAGGTGAATTAATGGATGGATGGATAGAAAGATAGGTAGATAGGTTGATAGATGGAAACCATGTATGTGCAATGATAGGAGGACAGATAGAATGATAGGTGGTTAGATAGAAAGGAAGAATGATAGATAGATAGATAGATAGATAGATAGATAGATAGATAGATAGATAATTAGATAGATAGAAGGATGGGACACACGGACAGATAGATGGAAACAAAACAAGTACAATGATAGGTGAGTAGATAGAATGAAAGGTGGATCGATGGATGGATAGATTGATTGATAGATAACATATATGTGCAATGGTAGGTGGATAGATAAATAAATAATTAGAAATAATGATAGGTGGATAAATGGATGGATAGGTGGATAGAAAGATAGATGGATAGGTGGATAGATAGAATGATAGGTAGATAGCTTGATAGATTCCCTCTCGGCTTTACTTCGCAAACGAAGGTTCTGAGGAAGGACTAACCCAACGTTTTTTACAAGCGCGTTGATGACTCAAAAGGCCAATCTGAGATAGGCAAGTTCGGTTGCAGAAAGCACAGCAGAAAGTCTCCTTGGGTGATGTTGTTTCCAGGTTGCGGTTCTTTCTGCGTTGTCGTTTCTCTTCGAGACCCGTTCAGTGTGTCTTCCCGAAAGAGGCCGCAGCATTGTGGATAGTGCGTCTCCACGCCTCCCGAAGTGAAGCCAGGGTGGACCATTGTTGGTGATCAATCTGGCCGGGGCTGAGGTGTTGTTTCAGGGAGTCCTTATATCTCTTTTTGGGGGCGCCTCTCTTGCGCTGACCCGTGGCGAGTTCACCGTAGAGTAGTATCTTTGGGAGGTGGTGGTTCTCCATCCTAGAGACGTGGCCTGCCCAGCGCAGCTGTGTTCTCCATAGCATGGCCTCAACGCTGGTGATCCCCGCTTGCTCAAGGACAGCAACAGTAAATATATAATGTATTCGTCACATAGTCGGTCCAGTGTATATTGAGGATTGTGCGAAGGCAGTGCTGATGAAATCGTTTGAGGAGTCGTAGGTGTTGGCGATAGGTGACCCATGTTTCAGACCCATAGAGGAGAATAGACAGTACGATCGCTCTGCACACACTGATGTTGGTGCTTTGCCTCAGGTGCTTGTTGCTCCAGACTCTTTTGCGAAGCCTTCCGAATGCACTCTATGCCTTTGCTGATCTGTGATCGATCTCTTTATCAATCTTGGCGTCTGAAGAGATGATGCTTCCCAGGGAGGTGAACTGCTGAACGGACTTAAGCACAGATGTGCCTATGCTGACGTGGGGATGGTGGTGTTCTTCCTGTAGTGCGGGCTGGTAGAGGACTTCCGTTTTCTTCAGATAGATAGAAACAATAGATATATGTGCAATGATAGGAGAGATAGCTAGGGAGATTGGATGGATGGATAGAATGATAGGTGGATAGATAGAAAGGATGACAGATAGATAAATAGATAGACAGATAGATAGATAGATAGATAGATAGATAGATAGATAGATAGATAGATAGAAGGTTGGATGGACACATGGACAGATAGAAACAAAACATGTGCAATGATAGGTGGGTAGATAGAATGATAGGTGGATTGATGGATAGATAGAATGATATAGGTAGATGGAATAGGTAAGGACGGAATAGGTAAGGATGATGCAACCCTGCCAATCTCTTCCAGAGGTTTCCTCTCCTTCCTTCCCAAACCTGTTTTTCCTTTTCCCGGGTTGAGGGAAGGATGAGTCAGGAGGGAAGCCGCCTCCCAAAACTCCCAAAGCCAGGGATCCAAAAAAGCCTGGGATCCACTAGGAACCTCCTTGGCCCGTTCATCCCTCTTCTCTCCGCTTCTTCCCAGGTCAGAGCCGCCGGGTCTTTTTCCGTTTCCGAAGCAGAAAATAGATTTTTTTGGAAAAAGGAGGAAGGAGCAGGAAAGCCGGGCAATTCCAGGGTTTCGCAAGGTGCGTAGGACTAGTGTCGGGACTACAAGACCCATCCCCTCCGCTGCTGGGAGCCCTACTCCAAAGATATTGAACTTTTCCAGAATATTAGTCCGTATTGTTCTGCCAAAGTTGTTGTTGTTATGTTTATATCCCACTTTCCTCTCCGAAAAGAGACTCAAAGCAGCATTGAAAACATCTGCATGATGATGATGATGCCAATGGTATTATATTATATTACATTATTATAATTATATTTATATCACACTTTCCTCTCCTCAAGGAGGCTCAAAGTGGCATTGAAAACACCCGTGGATAATAATACTGAAGTAGCTTTTCACTGTGGGAGCGAAGGGATATTTCAATATTATTAATATTATTATTATTTTAATATTATATTATTTCCTCTTACATTATATTATTCTTATTCTTATACTGACACAAAACCATAGTATGTCACAGCAAATGAGACCTATATGCTCAAACGTCTATTCCACGTTACATTATTATTATATTATTTCCCTCACATTATATTATTATTATATTAAATATATTATTTCCCTCACATTATTATAAATATTATATTATTTCCCTCATATTATATTATTATATTCAATATTATATTATTATATTCAATATTATATTATTTTCTTCACATATTATTATATTCAATATTATATTATTTTCCTCACAGTACATTATTATTATATGAAATATATTATTTCCCTCACATTACATTATTATTATAAATATTATATTATTTCCCTCACCTTTATATTATATTAAATATTATATTATTTCCCTCATAATATATTATTATATTAAATATTATATTATTTCCCTTACATTACATTATTATTATATTAAATATTATATTATATTATATTATTATATTATTTCTCCCACGTTTATATTATTATTATTATATTAAATATTATATTATTTCCCTCACATTATATTATTATTATAAATATATTATTTCCCTCATGTTATATTATTATTATATTAAAAATTATATTATTTCCCTCACATTATATTATTATTATAAATATATTATTTCCCTCACGTTATATTATTATTATATTAAATATTATATTATTTCCCTCACATTATATTATTATTATAAATATATTATATTATAATATTATATTATTTATTTCTCTCACATTATATTATTATATTAAATATATTATTTCTCCCACGTTTATATTATTATTATTATATTAAATATTATATTATTTCCCTCACATTATATTATTATTATAAATATATTATTTCCCTCACGTTATATTATTATTATATTAAATATTATATTATTTCCCTCACATTATATTATTATATTAAATATTATATTGTTTCCCTCACATTATATTATTATTATATTAAATATTATATTATTTCCCTCATATTATAGTATTATATTAAA
>JARBWK010000020.1:1473497-1558497 GCA_030556195.1 Anolis apletophallus
CGCAGCCAGCCGGCGGCGCGGAGGAACGGGGCGGAAGAGGGGACTCACGGGCGGGCTCGCCGCCACGGACCCGAGGAGGGGGAGGCCACGAGGGCGGCCCCACGGCGACGCAGTGGCAGCAGCAGCAGCAGCGGACTTCCTCCTCGGAAGAGGCGCATCTCTGTGACGTCACTCCGTCGCGCCTCTGCCGAGGAGGAAGGAAGGCCTCGCCAGCCGCGTGCTGTAAGGACGGCCGGAAGAGAGGCCCTAAGGAGGGGAACTCTTCCTCCTTCCTCCCTCCCTCTCTCTTCCGGCCGTCCTTACAGCGCACGGCCGGCGAGGCCTTCCTCCCTTCCTCCTCGGCAGAGGCGCGACGGAGTGACGTCATGAAGATGCGCCTCTGCCGAGGAGGAAAGCCTCGCCCGGCCTCTCGCCCGGAAGAGAGGAGGGAGGGAGGGAACTCTTCCTCCTTCCCTCCCTCCCTCCCTCCTCTCTTTCGGGCCTCCTTACAGCGCGGCGGCGCAGGCTTTCCTCCTCGGCAGAGGCGCATCTTCGTGACGTCACGAAGATGCGCCTCTGGCTTCGGGCCCTTCCGCTGCTGCCGCTGCTGCTGCCGTTGCGTCTCCTTGGGGGCCGCCCTCGTGGCCACCCCCTCCTTCCGCTTCGGGTCCGTTCCTTCCGCCCCCCGTTCCCCGCGCTGCCGGCTGGCTGCGGCGACACGGCGGCGAGAGTCTGGGCATGCGCTGGGAGCCAGGGGGGGCGAAAATAGCGTGAGTACATCGCCCCCCTCTGCTCCAGCGCCTCCCCCTCCATGTTAGTGTCCCTCCATATTAGTAGTGTAGCCAGCCCCCATTTTTTTTCCCAATTTTCCTCGTCGAAAATCTAGGTGCGTCTTATCAGCAGGTGCGCCTTATGGTGCGAAAAATACGGGTATGTTATTTTTTAAAGCTTGTGAGTAAACCAATTTTTCTTGTAGGTCCTTTGTCAGTGTTGATTTAGAGATTGTGTGGGTTTCCAACTGTGGAAGAGGGAACATATAACTGTCCATGTGTGAAGCGTTTGGTGTCTCGATCTATGCCACACAATTCTAAGTATTGTCCTTGTGGTTTGTGTTCGTTTAGTTGGTTTTTTAAATAAAAATATATTGTTGGTCACACCTTGCACTGTGAGATGTTATGTTGCCAAATTTGGTGTGATTCCGTTCATTGGTTCTTTGGTTTACTTCAGCCCAACGATGACAGCTCCTTTTTTATATATATATAGATTATTTCCGGTATTTCTATCCCGTTCCATCTCAACCCCCGAAGGGGGACTTAGGACGGTTTACGTTTGGCAGCGTGCCACTACATTAACGTTTGGCAGCAATTAAAAAGGATGCCACTAAATATACCAAATGTGTGTGTATGTATATATATGTATGTGTGTATGTGTGTGTATATATATACATATAGAAAAATATAGAAAAAAAACAAATATAATAATATTAATGTATTTAGCATGATTTTTGTTTCTGGGTTATCAATGTCATTTCCTAATTGGTTCTAACATGGGAAACATTTAATAAACTGCGCAAACTTTGTCTTTGCAGGAGGGACATAAGACTGCCACACGTTATATTATTATTACTATTAATATATTATTAATAGTAATATAAATACATTAATTTTTTTTATTTACGACATTTATATGCTGCCCTCGTCACCTCGAAGGGGACTCAGTGCGGCTTACAAGTAAAATGCAAATACAATATATTATTTTATTGTCATAGGACAATATTAATAATAATATATATTATAATATATATTATAATATCTCTCGGCATTACTTGGCGAACGAAGATTCTTAGGAAGGACTCATCCCATGCTTTTTACAAGCGCATTGATGACTAAAAAGGCCAATATGAGATAGGCAAGTCTGGTTGCAGAAAGCACAGCAGAAAGTCTCCTTGGGTAATGTTTCCAAGTTGCGGTTCTTTCTGTGTTGTCGTTTCTCTTCGAGACCCATTCGGTGTGTCTTCTCGAAAGAGGCCGCAGCATTGTGGATCGTGCGTCTCCATGCCTCCCGATGTGAGGCCAGGGTGGACCATTGTTGGTGATCAATCTGGCCGAGCCTGAGATGTTGTTTCAGGGAGTCCTTGTATCTCTTTTTGGGGGCGCCTCTCTTGCGCTGACCCGTGGCAAGTTCACCCTAGAGTAGTATCTTTGGGAGGCGGTGGTCCTCCATCCTAGAGACCTTGTGCCCTGCCCAGCACAAGCTGTGTTCTCACAGCATGGCCTCAACGCTGGTGATCCCTGCTTGCTCAAGGACAGCAACATTAGTCACATAGTCGGTCCAGTGTATATTTAGGATTGTGCGAAGACAGTGCTGATGAAAGCGTTTGAGGAGTCGTAGGTGTTGGCGATAGGTGACCCATGTTTCAGACCCATAGAGGAGAACACATAGCTTTGCCTCAGGTGCTTTGCCTCAGGTGCTTGTTGCTCCAGACTCTTGTGTGAAGCCTTCCGAATGCACTCTAGGCCTCTGCTAATCTGTGATCTATCTCTTTGTCAATCTTGGCGTCTGAAGAGATGATGCTTCCCAGGGAGGTGAACTGCTGAATGGACGTAAGCACAGATGTGCCTATGCTGACATGGGGATGATGGTGTTCTTCCTGTGGTGCGGGCTGGTAGAGGACTTCCATTTTCTTCAGGCTGAATTCCAGCTCAAAGAGCTCTGCAGCTGCTGCAAATATAATATTATAATAAATATAATTAAATACCATGTAACACTATGAGTTATCAATGCCATTTCCCAATTGGTTCTATTCTAAAAACATGGGGAAAAGTTTATGAAACCGCACAAACTTTTGTCTGCGCGGAGGGAACATCCTGCAATACATTTTGCAATCATTTTTCAATTAATCGAGTCTCGACCAATTCAGTGTAGTTTCTGCCACAAAAAACAACGTTCTTAGAGTATGAGAATGACATTCAAAGTAAGGACCGCACAATTAAACGGGAAATAACACTTTCAGACCAGGAACATATTCAAATACTGTTACATGGTGGTATCGGGCCTGGGAAGGAGAGCCGCTCTTGGAGCAATCTCGGGCTCGTCGCCAACGCTCTTGACGTCAAGGAAGGCTTAAGGCCAGCCTTGACTCCTTGCCCAAGGCCAAAGCCAACAAAGGGCCAAAGCCAACACCGGCCAAAGCCAACGAATCAGGCGCGGCGCTGCTCCCCGCCTCCGGACACCCCCCTCGGGCTCAAAAGGGACTGCTCCACCGGCAGCAACTCCCTTTCCATTCAGGCACCAGAGCCCAAAGATGGCCCAGACCTGGAACCAGCAGAACGGCGGCAACAACACCCTGCTCTTCGTCTCCCAACACAGGAAGGCGCCCAAGAGGACGATGGCTTCGCTGATGGAGCTGAAGGAGACCTTCCTCAACGCCGACGCCGTCTGCTTTGACGTGGACAGCACCGTCATCCGGGAGGAAGGCATCGACGAGCTGGCCAAGTTCTGCGGAGTCGGCGATGCTGTGGCCGAAATGTACGTATCCCAATCCCATTTTTCGGGGGATGTTTTGGGGGTGTTGTGTGGTGTTTTGGGGTGTTTTTGTGGGTGGGTAATGTACCTCGGGGTACGGATGAGTGGCCCTGTTTTTTGTGTGTGTGTGGGTAATGTAGTTTTGGCGTGCATTTGCCCCGTTGCACGACCACTTCCCTTTTATATATATAGATATGTCGGGTGGATCAGGTCCCCACTGGGTGGACAAGCAGTGACCTGTCCTCTCTTGGCCTACGCTGGGCACGGCTGAAAACAAGGCTACTAAAATGTGCAACATACATTATGCAAGGGATCCATTCCAGGACTCCTGGGGTGTATCTTCAACTAATAATAATAATAATAATATATTGACGACTGGCTTTCTGGACTAAATTCCAAAATACCCGCAGCAGCACTAGAGTCTGGGAATCACTGGCTGTGGGTGCAGATTGTGGATGTATAATGTGGAAACGAAGGACAGGTCGCAAAGCGTATTATAGCGTTTACGCCTGAGGCTGAGACAGACCACCTCTTTATGGCACAGATTGATTCTACGCCATCTCTGATGAGGAATGAGACGGCTTCGTGAACTGCGCAGGTCCTCAACGGAGCGTGAATTACGCAGGCCCTTAATATATTTTCTCACCCCCACATTGTGGTGCAGGACCCGCCGCGCGATGGGAGGGACGGTCACCTTCAAGGCGGCACTCACGGCCAGGTTGGGGCTCATCCGCCCGTCTTACGAACAGGTCCAGAAGCTCATCTCGGAGCATCCGCCGCAGCTGACCCCAGGGATCAGGTGAGATACCTTCGCCTTTAGGGGAGTTGACCCTTCCCTATGCTAAGCAAAGCTAAAAGAAAGAAAGAAACGTAGGTACTTAGGTAGGTAGGTACGTAGATACGTAGATAGGTACGTAGGTACGTAGATAGGTATGTAAATATGTAGATAGGTACGCAGTTAGGTAGATAGGTACGTAGATAGGTACGTAGATATGTAAATAAGTACTAGATACATAGATAGGTATGTATGTACGTATATAGGTATGTAAATACGTAGATAGGTACGTAGATACGTAGATAGGTACGTAGATAGGTATGTAGATATGTAAATAAGTACTAGATACGTAGATAGGTACATAGATACGTAGATAGGTAGTAGGTACGTAGATAGGTACGTAGATAGGTACGTAGATACGTAGATAGATATGTAGATAGGTATGTAGATATGTAGATAGGTATGTCGGTATGTAGATATGTAGATAGGTACGTAGATATGTAGATAGATATGTAAATAGGTACATAGATACGTAGATAGATACGTAGATAGGTACGTAGATATGTAGATAGGTACGTAGATACGTAGATAGGTACATAGATACGTAGATAGATATGTAGATACGTAGATAGGTATGTCGGTATGTAGATATGTAGATAGGTACGTAGATATGTAGATAGATATGTAAATAGGTACATAGATACGTAGATAGGTACGTAGATACATAGATAGGTATGTAGATATGTAGATAGGTACATAGATACGTAGATAGGTATGTAGATACGTAGATAGGTATGTCGGTATGTAGATAGGTACGTAGATATGTAGATAGATATGTAAATAGGTACATAGATACGTAGATAGGTACGTAGATAGGTAGATAGGTATGTAGATATGTAAATAAGTACGTAGATACATAGATAGGTACATAGATAGGTAGACAGTACGTAGATAGGTAGATACGTACGTAGATAGATATGTAGATAGATAGATAGATAAATAGATAGATAGATAGATATGGGGGGTTACATGTAAAAAAGTCCCTGTTCCGACTTACATACAAATTAAACCTAAAAACAGCCCTATCTTCTTTGTAACTTGGGGACTGCCTGTAATAGCATTGTTATAGTGCATACACACACACACACGTACATACATACATGCGCACACATACACAGCTCCCCTTGAGTACCTAAAACTATCTATCTATCTATTTATCTATATACATATACATACACACACACACACGCACATATATATAGTCATATACTATATATAGTTGGCTGGAGTTACACTTCAGAAATGTCCCTGTTTCAACCTACGTACAAATTCAACTGAAGAAGCCTACCTTCTTTGTAACTTGGGGCCTGCCTGTAGTAGCATTGTTACAGCATATATATATATACACACACACACACACACACGTACCCTTGAATGCCTAAAACAAACACACACACATACATACATACACATGCACACACACACACACATATATATGGTATATGGCTAGAGTTACACATAATATATGTCCCTGTTCTGACTTACATACAAATGAATCTCTCATCAAGTCTCAACCAATTCAACCTAGTTTGTATCAGCCACAGGAACAACGTTTCCCATCCTTTTCCCATCCTGGCAGGGAGTTGGTCAACCGGCTGCAGCAGCGGGGCGTCCAGGTCTTCTTGGTCTCCGGCGGGTTCCAGAGCATCGTGGAACACGTGGCCTCGCAGCTCAGCATCCCCGCCGCCAACGTCTACGCCAACCGGCTCAAGTTCTACTTTAATGGTAAGCACTGGAGCCCCTTCCCCTCCCATGAGGACTATTCAAGAGGAACACGGTTTAAAAAGTTGGATTGGGAATCCCCATCCATTCTAGAAACCCAATGGCTGACTGTCAGCAGAAGGGGGTTCGGCTGGATGGCCCCTGGGGTTCCTTACAACTATAGGAGTCTAATACAATAATAATAATAATAATAATAATAATGTAATTCTATCTTCCTTCCCGGTGGAAGGGCATTAGGCTGGATGGCCCTTGGGGTCCCTTCAGACTATAGGAGAATAATAATAATAATAATAATGGAAAATAATATAATCTTCCTGCCTGGCAGAAGGGGGGCTGGACTGGATGGTCCTTGGGGTCCCTTCACACTATAATAATAATAATAATAATAATAATAATAATACAGGATAATAATATAATCTCCCTGCCTGGCAGAAGGTGGTTGGACTGGATGGCCCTTGGGGTCCCTTCAGACTATAGGATAATAATAATAATAATAATAATAATAATAATACAGGATAATAATATAATCTTCCTGCTTGGCAGAAGGGGGTTGGACTGGATGGCCCTTGGGGCCCCTTCAGACTATAGGAGAATAAGAATAATAATAATACAGGATAATAATAATACAGGAAAATAATATATTCTTCCTGCCTGGCAGAAGGGGGTTGGACTGGATGGTCCTTGGGGGTCCCTTTGAACTCTAGGATAATAATAATAATAATAATAATACAGGATAATAATATAATCTTCCTGCCTGGCAGAAGGGGGTTGGACTGGATGGCCCTTGGGGCCCCTTCAGACTATAGGAGAATAATAATAATAATACAGGATAATAATATAATCTTCCTGCCTAGCAGAAGGGGGTTGGACTGGATGGCCCTTGGGGCCCCTTCAGACTATAGGAGAATAATAATAATAATAATACAGGATAATAATAATACAGGAAAATAATATATTCTTCCTGCCTGGCAGAAGGGGGTTGGACTGGATGGTCCTTGGGGGTCCCTTTGAACTCTAGAATAATAATAATAATAATAATAATACAGGATAATAATATAATCTTCCTGCCTGGCAGAAGGTGGTTGGACTGGATGGCCCTTGGGGTCCCTTCAGACTATAGGAGAATAATAATAATAATAATAATACAGGAAAATAATATATTCTTCCTGCCTGGCAGAAGGGGGTTGGACTGGATGGCCCTTGGGGTCCCTTCAGACTATAGGAGAATAATAATAATAATAATAATAATAATAATACAGGATAATAATAATACAGGAAAATAATATATTCTTCCTGCCTGGCAGAAGGGGGTTGGACTGGATGGTCCTTGGGGGTCCCTTTGAACTCTAGGATAATAATAATAATAATAATAATAATAATACAGGATAATAATATAATCTTCCTGCCTGGCAGAAGGGGGTTGGACTGGATGGCCCTTGGGGTCCCTTCAGACTATAGGAGAATAATAATAATAATAAAATATAACAATATAATCTTCCTGCCTGGCAGAAAGGGGTTGGACTGGATGGCCCTTGGGGTCCCTTCAGACTATAGGAGAATAATAATAATAATAATAATACAGGATAATAATATATTCTTCCTGCCTGTCAGAAGGGGGTTGGACTGGATGGTCCTTGGGGGACCCTTTGAACTCTAGGATAATAATAATAATAATACAGGATAATAATATATTCTTCCTGCCTGGCAGAAGGGGGTTGGACTGGATGGCCCTTGGGGCCCCTTCAGACTATAGGAGAATAATAATAATAATAATACAGGATAATAATATATTCTTCCTGCCTGTCAGAAGGGGGTTGGACTGGATGGTCCTTGGGGGTCCCTTTGAACTCTAGGATAATAATAATAATAATACAGGATAATAATATATTCTTCCTGCCTGGCAGAAGGGGGTTGGACTGGATGGTCCTTGGGGGTCCCTTTGAACTCTAGGATAATAATAATAATAATACAGGATAATAATATATTCTTCCTGCCTGTCAGAAGGGGGTTGGACTGGATGGCCCTTGGGGGTCCCTTTGAACTCTAGGATAATAATAATAATAATACAGGATAATAATATATTCTTCCTGCCTGTCAGAAGGGGGTTGGACTGGATGGCCCTTGGGGTCCCTTTGAACTCTAGGATAATAATAATAATAATACAGGAAATAAATATATTCTTCCTGCCTGTCAGAAGGGGTTGGACTGGATGGTCCTTGGGGGTCCCTTTGAACTCTAGGATAATAATAATAATAATACAGGATAATAATATATTCTTCCTGCCTGGCAGAAGGGGGTTGGACTGGATGGCCCTTGAGGATTCCTTTGAACTCTAGGATAATAATAATAATAATAATATATAGCAATATAATCTTCCTTCCTAGCAGAAAGGGGGTTGGACTGGATGGCCCTTGGGGGGTCCCTTTGAACTCTAGAATAATAATAATAATAATAATAATAATAAAGTATAGCAATATAATCTTCCTGCCTGGCAGAAGGGGGTTGGACTGGATGGCCCTTGGGGTCCCATCCAACTCTAGAAAATGATAATAATAATAATAATGACAGTAAGAGATAATAATAGTAATTCAGTCTTCCTTTCTGTCTGGAGAAGACGCACTGGGAAACATCTCTCCTTGCTCTACAACTCCCAAAAGCCTGGGGAGAGAGAGAGAGAGGACTCTGGGACAGCGAGTGGAACAAACGTGGGGGAAAGGTTCTCTGGTTTGGGTTCACGGGGTCCTTCCTTCCTTCCTTCGGTTAAGATTTAACTCAAAGGCAGGCGTCAGCGGGTTTTGCAGAAACCGTAGTTATCGTAGTGATCACGTGGCTCGATAAAAGCGAGTCCTTCAAGGTCGAAGTCAGCAAAACGGCTCTGGGTTCAAGGGATATATACAGAGGCGTTGACCAAGAGGACAAACTGAAGAGACCCCCAAGGGCCATCCAGTCCAACCCGCTTCAGCCGGGCAGGAAGATAGAATTACTGTTGTATTATTATTCATTATTTTCTATTGAGATGCAAAACAAGTTCAAAACAAAACCTGGAATGGATTCAGCACCCCTCCGGCTGGGAGCTGCAAGACTTCCTTGGCTGCAAGGCTTCCCCTAAAACGTAAGGCAATCCCATAACGTGTTGCGTGTCTCCGTTGCAGGCGAATACGCCGGTTTCGACGAGACGCAGCCGACAGCCGAGTCGGGGGGCAAAGGGCAAGTGATCAGCTACTTGAAGGAGCAGTTCCAGTTCAAGAAGGTGGTCATGATCGGAGACGGGGCCACGGACATGGAGGCCTGCCCTCCTGCGGTGAGTGCTTGGTTGTGCAAGAAGTGGGACTACATGACCTCTGGGAGGCCCTTCCAGGATGTCAACAACAGTAAAAAAAAAAAAAGGCATACTTTGAGTGTCACCCTACACGTGGGGTCGGGAACCATTTTGCCTCAGAGAGCCATGGAAGCAAAATATTTGGAAATTTATTTCAGTGAGAGCCATATAATAGATATAATATATTTTAAGACCGAATTCAACTCAATGTGAGTCTATACGTACATACGATGAGTAAAGGATTCCCCCGGCAGAATGAGGGGACACTTCAGACCTGGCTCTGCAAAAGGCACGCTCAGGACTCTGGGAAGGAAGAGAAGGGAAGGAAGGAAGGAAGGAAGGAAGGAAGGAAGGAAGGAAGGAAGGAAGGAAGGAAGGGGGAGACAGACAGACAGACAGAGGAAATAAAGGAGGAGGGGAGAGGAAGAAAGAAAAGAATGAACTATGGAAAAGGGAGAAAAGAAAAGCAGGAGAGAGACAAGGAGGGGAAAAGAAAGAAGGAAATGGGAAGGGAGGAAAGGAAAGGAAAGGGAATGAGGAAAAAGTAAAAAATTGAAAGGAAAAGAAGAAAAGAAAGAAAGGTAGAGAGAGGGAAGTGAAAAGAAAGGAAGGAGAAGGAAAGGAAGACTTGGGGGGGAAAGAATAGAAGACGAAGGAAGGAAAGAAGAGAGAGAGAGAATGGAGGAAAGAAGGAAGGGGAGAAGGAGAAGGAAAGGGTGAAGGGGAGGAAGGAAGGAAGAGGGAGAATGGAGGAAAGGAGAGAGGGAGGGAAAAGGAAGGAGAGAAGGAAAGGGTGAAGGGGAGAAAGGAAGGAAGAGGGAGAATGGAAGGAAGGAGAGAGAGGGAGGGAAAAGGAAAGAGAAGGAAAGGGTGAAGGGGGAGAAGGGTGAAGGGGAGGAAGGAAGAGGAAGGAAGGAAGGAAGGAAGAGGGAGAATGGAGGAAAGAAGGAAGGGGAGAGGGAGGGAAAAGGAAGGAGAGAGGGGAAGGGTGAAGGGGAGAAAGAAAGGAAGAGGAAGGAAGGAAGGAAGAGGGAGAATGGAGAAAAGAAGGAAGGGGAGAGGGAGGGAAAAGGAAAGAGAGGAGGAAAGGGTGAAGGGGAGAAAGGAAGGAAGGAAGAATGAAGAGGGGAATGGAGGAAAGAGGGAGAATGGAGGAAAAGGAAGGAAGGGGAGAAGGGAGAAAGGAAAAAGGAAAGGATGGAAGATGGAGATGGAGGGAAGGGTGAAGGGGGAAAAGAAAGAAAGAAAAGGGTGAAGGGGACAAACAAAGGAAGAGGAAGGAAGGAAGAGGGAGAATGGAGGAAAGAAGGAAGGGGAGAGAGGGAGGGAAAAGGAAAGAGAGGAGGAAAGGGTGAAGGGGAGAAAGAAAGGAAGGAAGAGGAAGGAAGAGGGAGAATGGAGGAAAGAAGGAAGGGGAGAGGGAGGGAAAAGGAAGGAGAGAAGGGAAGGGTGAAGGGGGGAGAAAGAAAGAAAGGAAGAGGAAGGAAGGAAGGAAGAGGGAGAATGGAAGGAAAGAAAGAAAGGGAGGAAGAGGGAGAAGGAAGGAGATGGAAAGGAAAGAGAGGAAGGAAAGGGGTGAAGGGAGAAAGAAGGAAGGAAGGAAGAGGGAGAATGGAGGAAAGAAGGAAGGGGAGAGAGGGAGGGAAAAGGAAAGAGAAGAGGAAAGGGTGAAGGGGAGAAAGAAAGGAAGGAAGAGGAAGGAAGAAAGGAAAGAAGGTGAAGGGAGAAAGGAAGGAAAGGAAGAGAAAGAATGGAAGAAAGGATGGAAGATGGAGAATGGAGGAAAGAAGGGAGAGAGGGAGGGAAAAGGAAGGAGAAGGAAGGGGTGAAGGGGACAAACAAAGGAAGAGGAAGGAAGGAAGAGGGAGAATGGAGGAAAGAAGGAAGGGGAGAGAGGGAGGGAAAAGGAAGGAGAAGAAGGAAAGGGTGAAGGGGAGAAAGAAAGGAAGGAAGAGGGAGAATGGAGGAAAGAAGGAAGGGGAGAGAGGGAGGGAGAAGGAAGGAGAGAAGGAAAGGGTGAAGGGGAGAAAGAAAGGCGAAGAGGGCTCAGGACCCCGAGAGCAGCGGGGGATGAGGAAGAGGCGGCGATGGCGGTGCAGAAGCGGCAGTCACGGCGCATTTGCGTCACTCCTCCCTGCTGCATGCTGGGAAACCGAGGCCGGGGCTGCTCTGGAGAGCCAGATGCAATCATGAAAAGAGCCACGTCTGGCTCGCGAGCCATAGGTTCCCGACCCCTGCCCTACACTTCCAAGGGGAAGGTGGGCAACGTCACTCTCTCAGCAATCTAAGCGAGACCAACCTTGGCTCTGCCTTCCTGGTTAATGATTCAAGCTCTCTGTTAATGGTTGGGATATTATCATCTGTTGTTTTCTCCCCTTATCTGGCCAGAGAGAGGTCGGGCAGGTCGGGGTGAATGAAGGGCAAATTGTACACGCTCATTGGACGTATCCTACTGGTACTGCAAATATTTATTTATTTATTTATTTAAAACTTTTGTACCCCGACCTTCTCACCTCTATCGAGGGACGCAGACCGGCATAACAGCAAAAATTCAATGCTATACAATTTAAAAACAACTACAACAACATATTAAAATACATAAAAACCCAGCATAAAACCACATCGCCATTAACACAATTCCACTCGATCTGTAAACATGGTCAAACATTCAGACAATAGCCCATCTCAGCCTATTCTGGGAAGGCTTGGTTCCACATCCAGGTCTCCACCAGCCTCCTGAAGGGCAACAGAGAGGGGGCAGAGCTAGCATCACTTGGGAGAGAGTTCCACAGCCGAGGGGCCACCACAGAGAAGGCCCCGTCTCTCGTCCCCACCAGCCGCGCTTGCGAAGCCGGCGGGACCGAGAGCAGGGCCTCTCCGGAGGATCTTAATGTTCTAGATCAGTGTTTCTCAACCTTCCCAATGCTGCGACCTCTTAATACAGTTCCTCATGTTGTGGTGACCCCCAACCATAAAATCATTTTCATTGCTACTTCATAACTGTCATTTTGCTACTGTTATGAATCATCATGTAAAATGTATTTTCATTCACCGGACCACATTTGGCACAAATACCCGATACACCCAAGTTTGAATACTGGTGGGGTTGTGGGGGGTGATTTTGTCATTTGGGAGGTGTAGTTGCTGGGATGTATAGTTCACCGACAAAGAGCATTCTGAACTCCACCAACGGTGAAGTTAAACCAAACCTGGCACACAGAACTCCCATGACCAACAGAAAATACTGGAAGGGTTTGGTGGACATTGATCTTGAGTTTGGGAGTTGGAGTTCACCTACATCCAGAGAGCACTGTGGACTCAAATAATGATAGATCTGGATCAAACTTGGCGCAAATACTCAATATATCCAAATGTGAACGCAGGTGGAGTTTGGGGAAAATAGACCTTGATATTTGGGAATTGTAGCTGCTGGGATTTATAGTTCACATATAACCAAAGAGCTTTCTGAACTCCACCAACAATGGAATTGAGCCAAACTTCCCATACAGAACCCCCATTGCCAATAGAAAATCATGTATTTTCTGATGGTCTTTGGCGACCCCTCTGACACCCCCTCGCGACCCACATAGGGGTCCCGACCCCCAGGTTGAGAAACACTGTTCTAGATGGTTCATAAGGGAGAATCCGTTCGGACAGGTAAACTGGGCCAGAACCGTATAGGGTTTTGGTAGGTTAAAACCAGCACATTGAATTGTGCCCGGAAGCTAATTGGCAGCCAGTGGAGCTGGCGCAACAAGGGAGTGTGCCCCGCTCCTGTTAGTAACCTGGCTGCCGAACGTTGGACTAATTGCAGCTTCCGAGCAGTCTTCATGGGCAACCCCACATAGAGAGCGTTGCAGTAGTCTATTTGGGATGTAACCAGAGTGGCCAAGTCGGACTTCCCAAGGAATGGCCGCAGCTGGCGCACAAGCTTTAACTGTGCAAAAGCTCCCCTGGCCACCGCCGAGACCTGGGGCTCCAGGCTCAGCGATGAGTCCAGGATCACTCCCAGGCTGCGAACCTGCGTCTTCTTCAACCCCGGGGCACAGGCTGTAACCCTATGCCCTGTTCGGCCTTGCGACTGACCAGGAGGACCTCTGCCTTGTCTGGATATATATGAATATGAAATAACAATATAATATTGGAAAGGAAGAATAGTTTTAGACCAACAGTGTTTCAATGGGAAGTGTGTTTCTGCTTTTGGCTGATGAGAAGGTCGAGTTCATTAGGGTTGTTGTTGTTGTTGTTGTTGTGTGCTTTCAAGTCTATCACAAAAGGGTTTTTTGGTCCAGATCTATTCAAAGGAGGAAGACTTTGCCTTTATCTGAGGTTGAGAGAGTAGGACTTGACTACAGGCACCCCTCCTTCCTTCCTTCCTTCCTTCCTTCCTTCCTTCCTTCCTTCCTTCCTTCCTTCCTTCCTTCCTTCCTTTCTTTCTTCCTCCCTTCCTTCCATCCTTCCTCCCTTTCCTTCCTTTCCTGTCTTCTTCATTCCCTTCCTTCCTCCCTTTTTCTTTCTCCCTCCTTCCTTCCATCCTTTCATCTCTCCTTTCCTTTCCCCCGTTCTTCTTTCTCGCCTTCCTTCCATTCTTTCTGCCCTTCTTCCATCCTTCCCTCTTTCCTTTCCTCTCCTTCCTTTCCTTTTCGTTCTTATCTTCCCCCTTTCTCCCATCCTTCTCTTTGCTTTCCTTCCTTTATTTCTCTTTCTCTCCTTCTTTCCTCTCCCTTTTCTTCCTTCCTTTCATTCTTTTCTTTCCCTTCCCTCTTTTATTCTTTTCCTTCTCTCTCCCTTTCCTTCCTTCCCTCCTTCCATCCCTCCCTCCTTCCTTTCCTTCCCTGCTTTCACTCTTTCCTTCCCTCTCCTTCCTTTCTTTTCCCTTCCATTCTTTCCGCCCTTCCTTCCTTCCCTTTCATGCTTCCTTCTCTCTCCTTCTTTCCTCACTTCTTCCTTCCCCTTTCTTCCTTCCTTTCATTCTTCTCTTTCCTTTTCTCCTTCCCCTCTTTTCTTCTTTCTTTACTTCTGTCTTTCCTTCCCTCCTTTTTCTCTTTCCTTTCCTCCTTCCTTTCCTCTCTCCTTCCTTTCCTTCCCTCCTTTTGCTCTTTCCTTTCCTCCTTCCTTCCCTCTCCATCCTTTCTTTTCCCTTCCTTTCTCCCTTTATTTTCTCTCCTTCCTTCCATTTGTTCCGCCCTTCTTCCTTCCTTCCCTTTCATCCTTCCTTCTCTCTCCTTCTTTCCTCCCTTCCCTTCCTACCATTCTTCTTTCTTTTCCTCCTTTCCTTCTTTTCTTCCTTCTCTCTCCCTTTCCTTCCCTCCTTTTCCTCTTTCCTCCTTCCTTCCCTTCCCTCCTTTCACTCTTTCCTTTCCTCCTTCCTTCCCTCTCCTTTTCTTTTCCCTTCCATTCTTTCCACCCTTCTTCCTTCCTTCCCTTTCATCCTTCCTTCTCTCTTTCTTTCCTCCCTTCTTCCTTCCCTTTTCTTCCTTCCTTCCATTCTTCTCTTTCCCTTCCCTTTTCTTCCTTCTTTCCTTCTCTTTCCTTCCCTCCTTTTGCTCTTTCCTTTCCTCCTTCCTTCCCTCTCCTTCCTTTCTTTTCCCTTCCTTTCTCCCTTTATTTTCTCTCTCCTTCCTTCCTTCCTTCCTTCCTTCCTTCCATTCTTTCCACTCTTCTTCCTTCCCTCCTTCTTTCCTCCCTTCTTCCTTCCCTTTCCTCCCTTCCATTCTTCTCTTTCCTTCCGTCTCTCTCCTTCCTTTCCTTCCCTCCTTTCGCTCTTTTCTTTTCCCTTCCTTTTTCTCTCTCCTTTCTTCCATCCATTCTTTCCGCCCTTCTTCCTTCCTTCCCTTTCATCCTTCCTTCTCTCTCCTTCTTTCCTTCCTTTTATTCTTCTCTTTCCTTCCCTTCTTTTTCTCTTTTTCCTTTCCTCCTTCCTTCCCTTCCCTTCTTTCACTCTCTTTCCTTTCCTCCTTTCTTCCCTCTCTCCTTCCTTCCCTTTCTCCTTCCTTCCCTTCCCTTCTTTCACTCTCTTTCCTTTCCTCCTTTCTTCCCTCTCTCCTTCCTTCCCTTTCTCCTTCCTTCCCTTCCCTTCTTTCACTCTCTTTCCTTTCCTCCTTTCTTCCCTCTCTCCTTCCTTCCCTTTCTCCTTCCTTCCCTTCCCTTCTTTCACTCTCTTTCCTTTCCTCCTTTCTTCCCTCTCTCCTTCCTTCCCTTTCTCCTTCCTTCCCTTCCCTTCTTTCACTCTCTTTCCTTTCCTCCTTTCTTCCCTCTCTCCTTTCTTTTCCTTTCCTTAGTACAATGAGTTCTTGGAGCCGTCTTGATCCCGGCAAGGGCAAAGGAAGCTGTTTGGGATTGTAATCCGAACCGTCAAGGAGCTGTTGGCAAAGCGGAAGGTCCATCTGCCTGTCCTTCAAAGGCTTCAAATGGGTCCAGGACGTTGAACTTCCTCCTTGTTATTGTTGTTATTATTGTTATCTTCACCGTCCTTTTCCCCCTTCGCAGGACTGCTTCATCGGCTTTGGCGGCAACGTGGTCCGGAAGCAAGTCAAGGAGAAAGCCAAATGGTACATCACCCACTTTGACGAGCTGCTCAAAGACCTGGAAGAACGATAAAATTTTATATATAAATAGCTATATTATATATATATATCTATATATCTATATATTTTAAACTAAAGCTAAAGTGGAAACCTAGGTTTATTTTATTAACACACTTTTAGGATAGGTAGAACCTATACTTAATGCAATTAAACAAGTTCGGATTGTTGTTTGCAAACCGAGGCGTCTGGATTTTTTTTGGCCGGGGGTTCGGGGCTTTGCAAAAACATAATTGCATGATGGGATTCCGCCTCCATTTTGGAAATGGGAGTCCCAGTTCTGCGTCTCACAACATCCAGATCGGAATGAGTGAAATACAGGATTCCTATCTTGACTTCCCCGCAAATAAATATACATAATAATCTATATATCTATGTATATAATAAAAGTCAGTGTTTGCGGGCGGTGGTGCGGAGGGAGTGGTGCCAGCGGTGGTGCCAGCGGTGGTGCCAGCGTTTCGATTGGTTGCCACTGTGGGATTATTTGCATAAAGGACACTGATTGGCCAGCCTCAGAACCCCAACATTCTAAGGCACCAGACAGAGGGGATTGGTTCCCACGGAGGTAGTATTTGCATAAAGGACTCTGATTGGCTAGCCTCAGAACCCCAACATTCTAAGGCACCAGACAGAGGGGATTGATTCCCACGGAGGTAGTATTTGCATAAAGGACTCTGATTGGCTAGCCTCAGAACCCCAACATTCTAAGGCACCAGACAGAGGGGATTGGTTCCCACGGAGGTAGTATTTGCATAAAGGACTCTGATTGGCTAGCCTCAGAACCCCAACATTCTAAGGCACCAGACAGAGGGGATTGATTCCCACGGAGGTAGTATTTGCATAAAGGACTCTGATTGGCTAGCCTCAGAACCCCAACATTCTAAGGCACCAGACAGAGGGGATTGGTTCCCACGGAGGTAGTATTTGCATAAAGGACTCTGATTGGCTAGCCTCAGAACCCCAACATTCTAAGGCACCAGACAGAGGGGATTGGTTCCCACGGAGGTAGTATTTGCATAAAGGACTCTGATTGGCTAGCCTCAGAACCCCAACATTCTAAGGCACCAGACAGAGGGGATTGGTTCCCACGGAGGTAGTATTTGCATAAAGGACTCTGATTGGCTAGCCTCAGAACCCCAACATTCTAAGGCACCAGACAGAGGGGATTGGTTCCCACGGAGGTAGTATTTGCATAAAGGACTCTGATTGGCTAGCCTCAGAACCCCAACATTCTAAGGCACCAGACAGAGGGGATTGGTTCCCACGGAGGTAGTATTTGCATAAAAGACTCTGATTGGCTAGCCTCAGAACCCCAACATTCTAAGGCACCAGACAGAGGGGATTGGTTCCCACGGAGGTAGTATTTGCATAAAAGGACTCTGATTGGCTAGCCTCAGAACCCCAACATTCTAAGGCACCAGACAGAGGGGATTGGTTCCCACGGAGGTAGTATTTGCATAAAAGACTCTGATTGGCTAGCCTCAGAACCCCAACATTCTAAGGCACCAGACAGAGGGGATTGGTTCCCACGGGTAGTATTTGCATAAAAGACTCTGATTGGCTAGCCTCAGAACCCCAACATTCTAAGGCACCAGACAGAGGGGATTGGTTCCCACGGAGGTAGTATTTGCATAAAGGACTCTGATTGGCTAGCCTCAGAACCCCAACATTCTAAGGCACCACGGAGGTAGTATTTGCATAAAAGACTCTGATTGGCTAGCCTCAGAACCCCAACATTCTAAGGCACCAGACAGAGGGGATTGGTTCCCACGGAGGTAGTATTTGCATAAAAGACTCTGATTGGCTAGCCTCAGAACCCCAACATTCTAAGGCACCAGACAGAGGGATTGGTTCCCACGGAGGTAGTATTTGCATAAAGGACTCTGATTGGCTAGCCTCAGAACCCCAACATTCTAAGGCACCAGACAGAGGGGATTGGTTCCCACGGAGGTAGTATTTGCATAAAGGACTCTGATGGGCCAGCCTCAGAACCCCAACATTCTAAGGCACCAGACAGAGGGGATTGGTTCCCACGGAGGTAGTATTTGCATAAAGGACACTGATTGGCCAGCCTCAGAACCCCAACATTCTAAGGCACCAGACAGAGGGGATTGGTTCCCACGGAGGTAGTATTTGCATAAAGGACTCTGATTGGCTAGCCTCAGCACCCCAACATTCTAAGGCACCAGACAGAGGGGATTGGTTGCCATGGAGGGAGCATTTGCATAACGGATCTGATTGGCCATCGCCAATCCAACATTCTAAGGTGACGTAGAGGGAAAAGGAAAGGCATCAGGCAGTCAGTCACTGTGGCCAACAGCAATGATGGATCAGGACCAAACTTGGCACACAGGGGCCCAATGGCCCACTTCACAACCTGGTGTGGTTTAGGGCAGGATGGGCCACGGATGATGGGATTTGCAGCACCTTCACATCATTCACTTCCCAAACAACATTGTAGCCCCTATAAATCACAGACCAGGCCCAAAATTGACAGTAAGGCTTCATTAACTTGATTTTCCTGACTAGGCCTCAGCTCATGGGACATTGTGTATGGCCTGAATTGACAGAAACCTACCTTGGCACACAGAGCCCTTATGACCCACGCTACATTGTACTGCAGTTTGGAGGAGGGTGGACCATGGATGATGGGACTTGATGTACCCTCACTAACTTCCAGAGACCACTGCAAGCCACATAACAAACTCATAAAGACCAACCTTGCCACACAATGCCTTTCTCAATTAACCCGGGCTGGGGCGGGTCCCCAAGCTAGTAATGATAATAATAATAATACTTTATTGATACCCCGCCACCATCTCCCCAAGGGGATTTGGGGCGGCTTACATGAGGCCAAGCCCAGTAGTGTAATAAAACAATACACAACAAGAGCACAGCAGAAATAAAAAGAAAATAAAAAAAATAAAATACAAAACGAATATAAATATACACATCAAACAATATTTTTAAAAAACCAATATAAAATCAGAACATTTGAACACAGAAAATGTTGACCGCTCCCTGTAATTTGTACCAGCTAGTAGTCTGGCTGCCGCACGTTGGACCAATCGGAATTTCCGGGCCGTCTTCAAGGGCAGCCCCACGTAGAGAGCATTGCAGTAGTCCAGTCTAGAGGTAACTAAGGCATGGACCACCACGGCCAAATCTGCGAAAGCTCAGCCACCACCGACACCTGCCCTTCAAGCGTTAGCGATGATTCTAAGTGGACACCTAAGCTGCGGACCTGTGACTTCAGGGGAAGTGCAACCACATTGAGCACAGGTTTACACCCTATACCTTGGTCCGGCCTGCGATTGAACTGGAGGACCACTGTCTTGTCAGGATTGATCCTTAGCTCAGTGTTTTTCAACCTTTTTTGAGCCGCGGCACATTTTTTACATTTCCAAAATCCTGGGGCACACCACCAACCAAAATGACACAAAACGACACTCTAACCCAGTCATACATATAGTTAATATGTTTTTAAATGTATTTATACACTCAGTGTGAAACCTGGGCCTGTTTCGATGAACACAACATAGATATCCTGGCAGGAATGGCAGAAAGACACAAACTTCCCACACAGAACTCCCATAACCAAGAGAAAATACTAGAAGAGTTTGGTGGGCATTGACCTTAGGTTTTGGAGTTGCAGTTCACCTATATCCAGAGAGCACTGTGGATTGAAACAATGTTGGATCAGGACCAAACTTGGCATGAATACTCAATATGCCCAAATGTGAACACAGATGGAGTTTGGGGAAAATAGACCTTGACATTTGGGAGTTACAGTTTCTGGGATGTATAGTTCACACACAATCAAAGAGCATCCTAAACTCTTGCAACAATGGAATTGAATCAAACTTGGCATATTGAACTCTCATTACCAACAGAAAGTACTGAAAGGGTTTGCTTGGGAATTGACCTTGAGTTTGGAAGTTGTAGTTCACCTACGCCCAGAGAGCACTGTGGACTCAAACAATGTTATGATATGTTGTTGTTTGTTTTCTATCCAGAATCACAATGTTGGAAGGAGGCTCACCACGTTAAGGTCCCCAAAACAGGCATGGGAAAACTTCGGCCCTCTGGGAGCTTTGGACTCCAACTCCCATAAGCAAGAGAAAATGCTCTAAGAGTTTGGTGGGCATTGACCTTGGGTTTTGGAGTTGTAGTTCACCTATATCCAGAGAGCACTGTGGACACAAACAATGTTGGATCAGGACCAAACTTGGCATAAATACTCAATATGCCCAAATGTGAACACAGATGGAGTTTGGGGAAAATAGTGTGAGCGTGTTCAGGAGGGGAGGGAGGAAGGCGTGACCCGTGCGGGCGTTACTGTGCAGACCCGCCCCAGAGCAAAGCGAGGCAAAGCGAGCCGAGCGAGGCTGGGAAGAAGGGAGCCCGAGTGGAGAAGAAAAAGAGTTCGGCAGGAGGAAGAAGAAAGGGGATTGGAGGCTCCAATTTCCCACGGCACACCTGATGATCGCTCACGGCACACCAGTGTGCCACGGCACACTGGTTGGGAAACACTGCCTTAGCTTATTCGTCCTCATCCAGACTGTCGCAGTGGCCAGGTACTTGTCCAGTATCTGAGGGGCTTCCTTGGAATTACCGTATATTCTTGAGTATAAGCCGACCCAAATATAAGCCGAGGCACCTAATTTTTCCACAAAAAACTGGGAAGAAGTATTGACTCGAGTGTAAGCCGAGGGTGGGAAATACAACTTCAAAATAAAAATCTTCTATCTATGTATATAATAAAAGTCAGTGTTTGCGTGCGGAGGTGCGGCGGTGCATGCGGCGGAATATGTGGCAGTGTTTCAATTGGCTGCCACTGTGGGATTATTTGCATAAAGGACTCTGATTGGCCAGGCTCAGCACTCCAACATTCTTAGGCAGCAGACAGAGATGATTGGTTGCCACTGAGGGAGTATTTGCATAAAGGACTCTGATTGGCCATCTACATTCCAACATTCTAAGGTGATGCAGAGGGAAAAGGAAAGGCCTCAGTCAGTCACTGCGGCCCTCAGGACCAAACTTGGCACACAGGGGGGCCCAATAGCCCACTTCACAACCTGGTGTGGTTTAGGGCAGGATGGGCCACAAATGATGGGATTTGGAGTACCTTCACCTGATTCACTTCTCAAACAACACTGTAGCCCCTATAAATCACAGACCAGGCCCAAAATTGACAGTAAGGCTTCATTAACTTGCTTTTCCTGATTAGGCCTCACTTAATGGGATGCTGTTTACAGTCTGAATTGACATCAAGGCTTCATTCATCTGATTTTCCTGACTAGGCCTCAGCTCATGGGACATTGTGTATGGCCTGAATTGACAGTAACCTACCTTGGCACCCAGAGCTCCTATGACCCATGCTACATTCTACTGCGCTTTGGAGGAGGGTGGACCATGGATGATGGGATTTGATGTACCTCCATGGTTTATGGGATTTGTAGTACTTTCAAACCCTTCATTCCCCACAGACCACTGCGGCCCAAAACCAAGACCGACAAAGACAACACATGGCACACAGTGTCCCCATGACCCACACTCCATCCAACTGCAGTTTAGAGGAGAGCGGACCATGGATGATGGGATAGATACAGACAGATACGGTAGATACACACGGATAGATAGATTAGAGAGATAGATAGAGGGATGGATGGATACCTTTGGGTGGATATAGAGAGACAGATAGATACATGGAAACATAGATATAGATACATGGATGGGTGGATGGATGGACAGAGGTATAGACAGATGGGTGGATAGATACAGAGAGATAGATACACATGGATGGATAGATTAGAGAGACAGAGATATAGACGGATGGATGGATAGATGGATAGATATAGACAGATACATGGAAACATAGATATAGAGATCTATGCAGACATGGATGGACAGGTATAGACAGATGGGTGGATAGATACAAACATACATGGATGGATGGATAGATAGATGGATAGATATAGACAGACAAAAACACACACACGGATGAATGGATTGATTGGAGATAGAAATACTATGAGAAATATCGTATAGACGAGTGGATGGACAGAGATAGATAGATGAATAAATAGATAAATAGATATAAGCAGGCAGACAGATATTGATGGGTATAGTACAGTATATAGATGGATGGATTTATCTATCTATATATAGGAAGAGTCATCATGGAACGACCGTCCCAAACAGAGAAACCTTACAACGCAGAGACACCAAACTTGCCAACAGAAATAGGCCTCGGACAAGGTACGTTTGTAGCAAAGAAACTTTCCCACCCAAAACCTACAAGGCCCCCAAAACAACGAGCAAAAAAACTACATTTCCCAGCATCCTCCGGGGCTGCCAACGACTCTCCCAGCCTCTACATTCTGACAACATGATTGGCTGCCAATAACGGCGGATTTGCATAATTCCTGTACTGGCCAGCCAACATGAACATTCCAACCCATAATAAACTGTCAGAGGAGGATAAGGCAAAGGGCTGAGGCACAAACACAAACACCCAATTCACTTCCCACAGAAAATTTACACCCCTACAAATCACAGACCACGCCCAAAATTGACAGTAAGGCTTCATTAACTTAATTTCCCTGACTAGGCCTCACTTAATGGAATGCTGTTTACGCTCTGAATTGACAGTAAGGCTTCATTAACTTGATTCTCCCGACTACGCCTCAGCTCATGGGACATTGTGCATGGCCTGAATTGACAGTAAGGCTTCATTAACTTGCTGTTCCTGACTAGGCCTCAGCTCATGGGACATTGTGTATGGCCTGAATTTACAGTAACCTACCTTGGCACACAGAGCCCCTATGACCCACGCTACATTCTACTACAGTTTGGAGGAGGGTGGACCATGGATTATGGGACTTGAAGCACCTCCATGGATAATGGGATTTGTACTACTCAAACCCATCATTCCCCACAGACCACTGCGGCCCAGAACAAACACTGATACAGACCAAACTTGGCACACAATGCCCCCATGACCCACACTCCATCCGACTGCAGTTCAGAGGAGGACACACCATGGATGATGGGATTTCAAGTACCTCCACTCACTTCCAAAGTACCCCACCACCACACACGCATCAACCTCTACATCAACACAGTAGACGGAAAGACAAAAAACATTGTATATCCACAAGCTATGCAGAACGCCAGCAACACCACACAACAACCACTCCCCAGGACTTCAACACCCCACCCACCAGAACAACCCACAACGACACAGCCAGGGCCCCAACAACACCATAACTAACAACAATTCCAACCCTTACATACTCAGACTTTCTCGCATCTCCTAAATAGGGCACAGCAATGCGTGCCGGGTACAGCTAGTAGTATATAGATGGATGGATTTATAGAGATATAGGTGGATACATAAATAGATACACACACACTGATGGATGGATAGGCGGATAGAGATAGATGGAGAGAGAGACTGAGACACATAGATACAGGATGGATAGATGGGCATGAAAAGCCTCTCCTAGAGAGGAAGGAGAGTGAGGGAGAGCACGCAGGAGCCTAGACATGCATCTTCGGCGTTGAGTATTTATGTCACAGCGGATAGGCAACAGAAATATAGAAGTTTAATTCCCCATCGGCCCAAAAACTCCAGTCTCTGTTCGAGTGAATAATGAAACTCTCATTCAATTCACAAGGTAAATATATAACTTTGTATTGAATTGTATTTAACAATAACTGGCAAAACATCGAAAAACAACAGCCATCACAGCTACCTTTCTAAACATCCTTTCCTCACAGATATTGAATCCCAACTGACAAATCCCAACTGTCACTTTGTAACGGAAATTCCTCAAGGTTCCATTTAGCAGTCTTGAGACAGCGCCATCTGGTGTCAAACATGTCACACTGCAGGTCATCTCAAACTGCGAAAATATATCTTGTGCTGACTCATGAATTGCTATTCAAACTGCAATAATCTGACAGTGCAAGGCAATGTTCATTGCGCTCAGTGTTGGTTTCACATGACAAGCCATACAAAAATATAGTTAGAAGTTTTTTTCGTCCTATATATGAATGTCACAGGACATCTCTAAAAAAAAAACCACCCTAAAACAAACAAACCCAAAGCACAATGATGACTTTCATAGGGAAGTCTATATATTTATACTGAAAAAAAAATAAAAATAAAATAAAGATGATAAGCCGCAAGAAAATGAAAATCAGGCGACAGGATATTCTGCATTTTCTCAACAAAGACACTTTGCAACGAAGCGGGGTGCTTAAGTGGCCCGGAATTCGATGCAGATGATTCGAATCTAGGAATTTTTTTATTTATTTTTCTCTTATTTATTTTGGAAGCCTGTTGTTTAGACCGTTGAGGCTTCCTCCCCACAAATGAATAGGGATTTGCTTTTGGAATAATAAGAATCACCACTATGTTCCTGGGTTATCAATGTCATTTCCTAATTGGTTATACCAGGGCTGTCCAACTTCTACCGGACCGGGGGCCTGAGTTCCGGTCAGTGATCACCTGGGGGGCCAAGCTCCCTGACTCCGCCCCCTCCCTGCCCCCGGCTCCGCCCCCTCCCCACCCTCTAATTAAAATACAATTAAATATAATTATAACAGAAAGGTGGAAGGCTGGGCCCAGCCCAGTCATTCTCTTGGGAAGCCTCAGAGGAGCAGAATAGTACAGTAATAATAATCTGTATACCTTAATAAAGCGGGATGTATGTGTGCGGAGGGCGGATATGTGGCAGCTATTTGCATAAAGTCCTTTGATTGGCCAGCCTCGCCACTCCAAAATTCTAAGGCACCAGACAGAGGGCATTGATACCAATTACCAGCAGAGCAGGCCAGAACATTACAGGCCCCAAAAGAGAGTTTAGGACAGGATGGGCCACGAATGATGGGATTTGCACTACCTTCACCCAAAATTTACAGCAAGGCTTCATTAACTTGATTTCCCTGACTAGGCCTCACTTAATGGGACATTGTGCATGGCCTGAATTAACAGTAACCAACCTTGGCACACTGAGCCCCTATGACCCATGATTCATTCTACTGCAGTTTGGAGTAGGGAGGACCATGGATGATGGGACTTGAAGTACCATCACAGGTTATGAGATTTGTAGTACTTTCAAACTCTTCATTCCCCACAGACCAAGGCGGCCCTGAACCACAAGACCAAACTTGGCACACAGTACCCCCATGTCCCACACTCCATCCTACTGCAGTTTAGAGGAGGATGGACCATGAAGGATGGGATTTCAAGTACCTCCATTCACTTCCCAAGCCCGCTGCGACCCTCATCCAGTGCATAATCATGACCCCACTTGGCACAAAAAGCTCCCATGACCCAATGGACGTCCTGATGCAGTTCGGAGGGCGGACCACGGATGATGGGACTTGAAGTACCTCCACTCATTTCACCAGACCATTGCCAACCTCATCCAAACACTGATCAATACCAAACTTGGCACACAGAGCCCCCATGACTCATTCTACATTCTGGTGCAGTATTGAGGATGGACCACGAATGATAGGACTTGAAGTACCTCCCCTCACTTCCCAAGACTGCTGCGACCCTCATTCAATGACTAATGAAGACCAAACTTGGCACACAAAGCCCTCATGACCCACTCTACATCCTGGTGCTGTTTGGAGAGGGGTGGACCATGGATGACGGGACTTGAAGTACCTTCACTCACCTTCTGAGACTACTGCGACCCTCATCCAATGAGTGATCAACACCAAACGTGCCACTAAGAGTCCCCATGACCCACTCTACATCCTGGTGCTGTTGGCAGGGGGATGGACCATGGCCAATGGGACTTGCAGTAGCTTCACTAACTTCCTGAGACCACTGCAAGCCACATACACATCTAATAGGAACCAACCTTGGCACACAATCCCCAGAACAAAATTATATTAATAAAGCAATCCATTTAATATTATGTCCCCCAGATTCCAGAACATTTGGGAGTTGTAGTTGCTGGGATTGGTAGTTCGCCTACACTCAAAGAGCATTCTAAACCCCACCAAAGATGGAATTAACCAATCTTGGTACACAGAACTCCCATGACCAACAAGAAATACTGGAATGCTTTGGTGGGCATTTACCTTGAGTTGCGGAGTTGTAGTTCACCTCCATCCAGAGAGCACTGTGGACTCAAATAATGATGGATCTGGAGCACTGGAGAAGCAGGAACGGACTCCCCGCCCTCCGGTTCGCAGCGGTTCGCATTGGCGCCGCCGAGAGAGGGACAAGGGTGTCAGATTATTGCATTTTGAATAGCAATTCATGAGTCAGCACAAGATATATTTTCGCAGTTTGAGATGACCTGCAGTGTGACAAGTTTGACACCAGATGGCGCTGAATCAAGACTGCTAAATGGAACCTTGAGGAATGTCAGTTACAAAGTGACAGTTGGGATTTGTCAGTTGGGATTTAATATCTGTGAGGAAAGGATGTTTAGAAAGGTAGCTGTGATGGCTGTTGTTTTTTTGATGTTTTGCCAGTTATTGTTAAATACAATTCAATACAAAGTTATATATTTACCTTGTGAATTGAATGAGAGTTTCATTATTCACGAACAGAGACTGAGTTTTTGGGCCGATGGGGAATTAAACTTCTATATTTCTGTTGCCTATCCGCTGTGACATAAATACTCAACGCCGAATAAAGGGGGCGGTGCAGGGAGGAGCAGCTGGCTCTCTTCCTCCTCTCCTGCCTCTCCTCCGTCCTCTCTCGGCGTCGCCAATGTGAACCGGTTTGCATTGGCGCCGCCGAGAGAGGGACGGAGGGGGCGGTGCAGGTACGAGGAGCTGGTTCCCTTCCTCCTCCCTGCTCCGCCTCCTCCTCCCCCCCGCCCCGGCCGCCCATTTTTTAAAAAAATGTTAAAAAATAAATTCTTTCAGGAGGGTAGCGGGGGGGCGTGTCCAACAGGCTGGGGGGGGCGTGTACGGCCTGCGGGCCGCCAGTTGGACAGCCCTGGGTTATACCATCAAAACATGGGAAAAGTCTATTAAACTGGACAAACTTTGGGTTGTTGTGTGTAGGACGCAATGGAGCCATGGCTTCAAACTACAAGAAAGGACATTAGGAAGAAGTTCCTGACTGTGTGAGCTGTTCAGCAGTGGAACTCTCTGCCCCAGAGTGTGGTGGAGGCTCTTCCTTTGGAGGCTTTGAAGGAGAAGCTGGATGGCCACCTGTCAGGGGTGCTTTGAATGCGGTTTTCCTGCTTCTTGGCAGAATGGGGTTGGACTGGATGGCCCACGAGGTCTCTTCCAACTCTCGGATTCGATGATTCTATAGGATGGAATGGTCCTTCGCTTGGGTGGTGGGCATCTATTCTTCTCCTCAGGGATTCCTTCCTCCTGCCATTCCTCCTCCTCAGAGAGAGCTTTGAAGAGAATAATATCCAGAATAGAGCCGTGTCCTTTTGCCAGATTCAAGGCCCTCCTTTTGCAGGAAACTTTTCTCTGAAGCCTGGGAATTCAGCCTTTTATACTATTAGTATTATAGAATACATTTCACTATTTCATTAATTGTAGTAGATAGATATATATATCCATTACTGAAGAAACCGTCACTAGATCCTGCGGTTCCCTCCAACTACCGACCAGTGTCGAACCTCTCGTACCTGGGGAAGGTAGTTGAGAGGGCAGTAATGGAGCAGTCGCAGTCCTTCTTAGATGATGCAACATGGCTGGACCCCTTCCAGTCCGGCCTCCGCTCGGGCACGGGACGGAGACGGTCCTGGTCTCCATCACAGATCAACTCCGCTGCCAGCTCGACCAGGCGGGTCTGCGCTGCTCGTGTTATTGGACCTCACGGCAGCGTTTGACACGGTCGACCACAATCTATTGATCCACCGCCTGGCCGTGGCTGGAGTGAGGGGGACTGTCCTTAATTGGCTGACCTCCTTCCTCAACCAGCGGTCTCAGCGTGTGAGGAGGGGCGAGGTGGTCTCCGAGGGCTCCTCATTAGTTTGTGGAGTTCCGCAAGGGGCCATTCTCTCCTCTCAGTTATTTAACATCTACATGCAGCCGCTTGCACAGCTGGTGCGGAGTTATGGGCTGGAGTGCCACCAGTACGCTGACGACACCCAGCTCATTCTGAGGATGGAGGACAGGCCGGGATCCATCCCCGATAATTTCCAACACTGCCTCAAGGCCGTTACTGGATGGCTGCGTGCCAGTAGGTTGAGGGTGAATCCGGCGAAGACGGAGATCTTGTGGTTGGGCCGCTCGGGTGGTGTAGATGTCCAGCTTCCGACCCTGGACGGTGTGGCGCTATGCCCATCCCCTTCCGTTAAGAGCCTGGGGGTCCATCTGACTCCCAGCTGACCATGGAGGCCCAGGTCTCCGCGGTCAGCAAGGTTGCTTTTTTCATCTGCGACAGGCTCGGAGGCTGGCCCCTATATCTCCCGGAACCACCTGGCCACGGTGATCCAAGCCACGGTCATCTCAAGGCTGGATTACTGCAACGCGCTCTACGTTGGCCTTCCTCTGTCGGCGACCCGGAAGCTCAAGCTGGTGCAGAACACTGCCGCCCGGCTCCTGTCTGGAACCCCAGCAGGCCGCCACATCACACCTGTTTTGCAGGATCTGCACTGGCTCCCAATCGAGCACCGGATCTCCTTCAAGGTGTTGGTTCTTACCTTTAAGGCCTTGCATGGCCTGGGGCCAGGGTACTTGAGGGACCGACTCACCCCACACTGTCCCCACGAGATCACTTCGCTCCTAGGATGCTAATTTGTTAGAGATTCCCTCGGCGAATTCGGCTAAACTGACATCTACTCGCCGGAGGCGTTCTCCATTATAGCTCCTACGCTGTGGAACGCCCCGGCTGAACGCTGGCTATAAAGGACCTGCTCCCATTTAGACGCGCCTGCAAAACTTATTTGTTTAAGCAGGCCTTCGGTGAGTAGGTCCTGCCCATGTTCCGCTTTAGCCGCTGTCCTGGGGTGTCACGCTATCTCATTTCTGAACTGTACCTGGGGGTTTTGTATTTCGCTGTTTTAACTGTTTAATTGTCTTAGAGGTTTTATCGCATTGCTTGTGTGTAGTTGTACTTTCGGCTCCTGTGAGCCGCCGCGAGCCTCAGGGAGTCGGCGGCATAGAAACCCGAATAATAAAAATAATAAATAAATAAATAAATAAATAAATAAATAAATATATATATATATATATAACAACATTGTCCATATTAAATATATTAGTATTCTCTTTCTGGCATTACTTTGCGAATGAAGATTCTTAGGAAGGACTCATCCCACACTTTTTACAAGCATGTTGATGACTAAAAAGGCCAATCTGAGATAGGCAAGTCCGGTTGCAGAAAGCACAGCAGAAATTCCCTTGGGTGATGTTGTTTCCAAGTTATGTTCTTTCTGCGTTGTCGAGACCCGTCGGCGTGTCTTCACGAAAGAGGCGCAGCATTGTGGAGAGTGCGTCTCCACGCCTCCCGATGTGAGGGCAGGGGTGGACCATTGTTGGTGATCAATCTGGCCGAGCCTGAGATGCTGTTTCAGGGAGTCCTTATATCTCTGTTTTGGGGGGGCGCCTCTCTTGCGAGTTCACTGTAGAGTAGTATCTTTGGGAGGCAGTGGTCCTCCATCCCAGAGACGTGCCCTGCCCAGCGCGCTTGTGTTCTCAATAGCATGGCCTCAATGCTGGTGACCCCTGCTTGCTCAAGGACAGCAACATTCATCACATAGTCGGTCCAGTGTATATTTAGGATTGTGCGAAGACAGCGCTGATGGAAGTGTTCGAGGAGTCGTAGGTGTTGGCAATAGGTGACCCATGTTTCAGACCCATAGAGGAGAATAGACAGCTCTGTACACACTGTTGCACCAGACTCTTTTGCGAAGCCTTCCGAATGCACTCGATGCCTTTGCTAATCTGTGATCGATCTCTTTATCGATCTTGGCGCCTGAAGAGATGATGCTTCCCAGGGAGGTGAACTGCTGACTTAAGCACTGATGTGCCTATGCTGACATGGGGATGGTGGTGTTCTTCCTGTGGTGCGGGCTGGTAGAGGACTTCCGTTTTCCTCAGGCCGACTTCCAGCCCAAACAGCTCTGCGGCTGTTTCAAAGCAGGACGTGAGGTGCTGCAGGGCTGCTTCTGAATGGGCGACAAGGGCAGTATCGTCTGCAAAAAGCAGCTCACGGACTAGATAGGAGTCTTAGTGCGAGCCCTCAGACGGCTTAAGTTGAACAAGGTGCCATCAGTTTGATAGCGGATATATATGCCGCCTTCTTCTTCGTATTATATAATACATTTTACTATTTCATTAATTGTAGTAGATATATATTACAACATTGTCCATATTAAATATATTAGTGTTCTCCCTCTCGGCATTATTTTGCGAATGAAGATTCTTAGGAAGGACTCATCCCACCCTTTTTACAAGCGGGTTGATGACTAAAAAGGTCAATCTGAGATAGGCAAGTCTGGTTGCAGAAAGCACAGCAGAAAGTCTCCTTGGGTGATGTGGTTTCCAAGTTGTGGTTCTTTCCGCGTTGTCGAGACTCCTTCGGCGTGTCTTCATGAAAGAGGCCGCAGCATTGTGGAGAGTGCGCCTCCACGCCTCCCGATGTGAGGCCAGGGTGAACCATGGTTGGTGATCAATCTGGCCGAGCCTGAGATCCTGTTTCAGGGAGTCCCTGTGTCTCTTTTTGGGGGCGCCTCTCTTGCGAGTTAACCGTAGAGTAGTATCTTTGGGAGGCGGTGGTCCTCCGTCCTAGAGACCTTGTGCCCTGCCCAGCGCAGCTGTGTTCTCAATAGCATGGCCTCAACGCTGGTGACCCCTGCTTGCTCGACGACAGCAACATTCATCACAGTCCAGTGTATATTTGGGATTGTGCAAAGAATATTAGTATTACCACATATACAAAAAGTATACAAAAACATCAACTCCCATAACAGGGAAAGTTACTTTTCTCAGACTCTGAAGAGTAATTTATATTTTGAGAGGATTATGACTCTTTTAATACAAAAACATCAACTCCCATAACAGGGGAAGTTACTTTTCTCAGACTCTGAAGAGCAGTTTATATTTTGAGAGGATTATTTATTATTTATTTATTATTTATTTATTATTTCACATTTGTCTGTGCCCCCCTAACGGCTCGCGACTTACAACAGTTCGTAAAATACAATGGTCAGATAACTCATAATAGCTCACAGTAATACCATTAAGATGGAATTACAATTAGAACAGTTGAAACAACAAATGGAGTCGCAGTGGGCTGACAGCCAGGCGGTGCGAGCTACAGTCTAGCTAACTCCGAAGGCTTGTTGGAACAGCAATGTCTTGACTGCTCTCCTGAACGGGAGGAGGCCTGGGTGGCACGGATGCCGGCGGGCAGTGCGCGTTCCACAGGGTTGGGGCTGCAACAGAGAAAGCCCGGCGGCGGTTGCGGACAGATGGTAGGTCCTCACATTTGGGATGACCAGGAGGTTTAGCTCTTCGGAGCGCAGTGATCTGGTGGGATGGTATGGGACAAGGCGGTCCCGCAGGTACACTGGCCCCAGACCATGTAAGGCCTTCAAAGTCAGGACTAAACACTTTGAAGGCAATCCGGCATTCAATTGGGAGCCAGTGCAGTTCGCGCAGGATTGGCGTGATGTGGTGGCCAATCGCGACTCTCGCCAGGAGTCGCGCTGCAGCGTTCTGCACCAGCTTGAGTCTCCGGATTACCGACAGAGGAAGGCCAATGTAAAGAGCGTTACAGTAGTCCAGCCTCGAGATGACCGTGGCTTGGATCACTGTGGCTAAGTCGCCGGACAAATAGGGGGCCAGCTTCCTCGCCTGGGCGAAGATGGAAATGCTACCCTGCTGACGCTGGAGACGTGGGCCTCCATCAACAACAGGGGGTCCAAGGTTACTCTAAGCTCTTAACAGAGAGCGACGGACATAATGCCACGCCGGTCAGGGTTGGAAGCTGAACATCCTACAGCCCGGAGGACCCAGCCACAGGATCTCCGTCTTTGCCGGATTCACCTTCAACCTACTGGCTCGCAGCCATCCAGTGACGGCCTCAAGGCAACGATGGAAATTATCGGGTACGGATTTCCATCGTTGCCTTGAGGTCGCCACCGGGATGGCTGCGAGCCAGTAGGTTGAAGGTGAATCCGCAAAGACGGGAGATCCTGTGGCTGGTCCTCCGGGCTGTAGGGATGTTCAGCTTTTAATACAAAAACATCAACTCCCATAACAGGGAAGTTACTTTTCTCAAACTCTGAAGAGCAATTTATATTTTGAGAGGATTATGACTCTTTTAATAGAAAAACATCAACTCCCATAACAGGGGAAGTTACTTTTCTCAGACTCTGAAGAGCAGTTTATATTTTGAGAGGATTATGACTCTTTTTATGGTCCAGAAATTAGCTTAAATGAACTACTTTAAAGAGGGCTCCAATTCCCGCCTGGAAAAGACCAGGCCGCAGAGTAAAGGGTTGCCTAGTAACGGTTTCCAACCGCTCGAAGAGAAAGGCAAGGTGTTTGGGCCAATAGGAGGCGAGGGCGGGGCTTCGCTAAGCCAATAGGCGACTCGGCAGTGGAGGAGACTTCTGGAGAACGGGCGGGGCCCGTGACGTCACGCCACCCGGGTCGTTCTGCGCCTGCGCGTCGTGCCCTGATTCTTTCTGCGCCTGCGCGGACTCGGCGTTCCCTCATTCGGGGCCAGGCACGATGGCGGTGCGAGCGCTGAACCCGAAGGCGGAGGTGGCCCGCGCCCAGGCGGCCTTAGCGGTCAATATCAGCGCGGCCCGGGGCCTGCAGGACGTGCTCCGGACAAACCTGGGCCCCAAAGGCACCATGAAGATGTAAGTCGTGAGGGGAGAGGCCGGGGGAGAGGGAAGGGGCGTGGCCAGGAGCAGGCCCCGCCCACCCGCATGGCGCTCCAGGGCGCATGCGCGGAGGCCCAGCCCAGTCATTCTCTTGGGAAGCCTCAGAGGAGCAGAATAGTACAGCAATCATAATCTGTATACCTTAACTAGCTTGGGGACCCGGCGGTGCCCGGGTCATTTGAGAAGTGCAGCAGGATGTAGAGTGGGTCATGGGGGCTCTGTGTGCCAAGTTTGGTCTTGATCCATCATTATTGGGAGTTGCAGTGGTATCATGAAATTACTGAAGGTAGTGGAAGTCCCATCATCTCTGGTCCACCCTCCCCCAAAGTGTAGTAGGATGTAGATTGGGTCATGGGGGCTCTGTGTGCCAGGTTTGGTGTTGATCAGTCATATGATTAGGTTTGTAGCAGCCTTGGAAAGTGAGGGAAGGTACTGCAAGTCCCATCATCCATGTTCTGGCCCCCTCCAAACTTCAGTAGTATGTAGAGTGGGTCACTGGGGCTCTGTGTGCCTTTACGTCCTGGTGCGGTTTGGGGGACATGGACCATGGATTATGGGATTTGTAGTACATTCAAACACTTTGGTTCCCACTGACCACTGCAGCCACCTTAAAGGACCGATACAGACCACACTTGGCACACACATCCCCCATTACCCACTCTACGTCCTGGTGCAGTTTGGAGGAGGGTGGACCATGGATGATGGGACTTGAAGTACCTCTACTCACTTCCCAAGTCCGCCGTGACCCTCATCCGATTACTGATTGAGACCACACTTGCCACACATAACCCACATGACTGCCTTCACGTCCTGGTGAGGTTCAGAGGAGGACTGAGAAGGGATGATGGGATTTGTAGTACTTTCACACCCCTCTGTTCCCACAGACCACTGCGGCCCCCAACAAACACCGATAAAGACCACACTTGGCACACAGAGCCCCAGTGACCCACTCTACATCCTACTGCAGTTTGGAGGGGGCAGAACATGGATGATGGGACTTGCAGTACCTTCCCTCACTTCCCAAGACTGCTACTAACCTATTCCAATGACTGATCAAGACCAAACCTGGCACACAGAGCCCTCATGACCCACTCTACATCCTGGTGCAGTTTTGTGTGAGATGGACCACAGATGATGGGACTTGAAGTACCTTCACTCACTTTCTAAAAACAATGCAACCCTCATCCATTCACCAATACAGACCAAACCTAGCACACAGAGCCCCCATGACCCAATCTACATCCTACTACACTTTGGGGGAGGGTGGACCAGAGATGATGGGACTTGCACTACCTTCAGTAATTTCATGATACCACTGCAACTCCTAATAATGATGGATCAAGACCAAACTTGCCACACAGAGCCCCCATGACCCACTCTACATCCTGCTGCACTTCTCAAATCACCCGGGCACTGCCGGGTCCCCAAGCTAGTATATTAATAAAATAGATTGCTATAACAGTAATATAGTAATGCTGTAATAATATCTATCTATGTATATAATAAAATATATACATGGGAGGAATATGTGCCAGCGTTTCGATTGGCTGCTAATGTGGGATTATTTGCATAAAGGGCTCTGATTGGCCAGCCTCAGAACTCCAACATTCTACGGCCCCAGACAGAGGGGATTGGCAGCAGCCTCTGAAATGGTGTTTGCATAAGGGACTCCGATTGGCCAACCACATTCCAACAGTCTAAGGCAGGGGTGGGCAATTATTTTTTCCAAGGGGCCACAGGAGAGCCAAAAAATATTATGGAGGGCCGCACCTAAAGGCGGGACTACATGCTAATCTACATTATTTATTTATTTACTTATTTACTATATATTACACATCATTAATATTAATATATTACTATATCAAGAAATATTAATATATTATTAGTATTAATCTCATTATATTATAGTATATATAAAGACATAATATATTGAAATTATAATATTTAATATAACATATTATTTATTATATTATTATAAAATTATTATAAAATAACAATAAAAACCACTTAAATTAAAGAAGACAAGGTGCGAACCAAGATGGAATGGCCCAATGGACCCAGCCCAGCGGATGGCAAAGCGGACCCAGCCGCCGCAGCAGCAGAGGAGAGCAGTGCAGCAGGCGATCGGAGGCTGCAGGCCTCCGCCCGCTCTCGCCCTCAGCCGTTCCCCAGCCGGACAGAATCAGCTACCGGCCCGCATCCGGTCCACGGGCCTTTGGTTGCCCACCCCTGGGCTAAGGTGACTCAGAGGGAAAAGGAAAGGCCTCAGGCAGTCAGCCACTGCGGCCCACATAGTCATAAGATTACAAACAATCTATTTTTTCCATGACACGACTGAAAATAGATCTTAAAACCAACCTTGGCAAACGGGCCCAAGGGCCCACTTCACAACCTGGTGTGGTTTAGGGCAGGAGGGGCAGGAAGGGGCCACGAATGATGGGATTTGCAGTACCTTCACCTCATTCACTTCCCAAACAACACTGCAGCCCTTATAAATCACAGACCAGGCCCAAACGACCCCAGACAGAGGGGATTGGTTGCCACTAAAATGTAATTTGCATAAAGGTCTCTGATTGGCCATCCACATTCCAACATTCTAAGGTGACTCAGAGGAAAAAGGAAGAGCCTCAGGCAGACAGACACTGCGGGCCACAGCAGTGACGGATCAGGAACAAACTTGGCAAACAGGCCTAATGGCCCACTTCACAACGCGACCCTCACCCAATGCCACAATTACAAATTACAATACAGAGCCCCCATGACCCACTCTACACCCTGGTGCTGTTTCAAGGGGGACGGACCACAGCTGATGGGACTTTACATACCTTCACTCACCTTCTGAGATCGCTGCAACCCTCATCCAATGAATGATCAAGACCAAATGTGACACACAGAGCCCCCATGACTCACTCTACATCCTGGTGCTGTTTGGAGGGGGATGGACCATGGCCAATGGGACTTGCAGTACCTTCATTAAGTTCCTGAGACCACTGCAAGCCACATAAACATCTAATAGGAACCAACCTTGGCACACAATGCCTTCCTCAAATAACTCAGGCACCGCCGGGTCACCAAGCTAGTAGATTAATATAGTGTAATAGTATTACTATCATGATCTAAAATAGGTTGATATAATAATACTATAACATAAGAATACTGTAACAATCATAATATGAAATAGATTAATATAATAGTAATATAATAATATTTTACATATTAATGTAATGTTAGTAATCTATATATATAAAGGAAGAGTCGTCATGGAACGACCGTCCCAAACAGAGAAACCTTACAACGCAGAGACACCAAACTTGCCAACAGAAATAGGCCTCAGACAAGGTACGTTTGTAGCAAAGAAACTCCCCCCAAAAAAACCTAAAAGGCCCCCAAAACAACGAGTAAAAAATCTACATTTCCCAGCATCCTCCGGGGCTGCCAACGACTCTCCCAGCCTCTACATTCTGACAACATGATTGGCTGCCAATAAGGGCGGATTTGCATAACTCCTGTACTGGCCAGCCAACATGAACATTCCGACCCATAATAAACTGTCAGAGGAGGATAAGGCAAAGGGTTGAGGCACAAACACCCAATTCACTTCCCACAGAAAATTTACACCCCTACAAATCACAGACCACGCCCAAAATTGACAGTAAGGCTTCATTAACTTTTTTTCCCTGACTAGGCCTCACTTAATGGAATGCTGTTTATGCTCTGAATTGACAGTAAGGCTTCATTAACTTGATTCTCCCGACTAGCCCTCAGCTCATTGGACATTGTGTATGGCCTGAATTGACAGTAAGGCTTCATTAACTTGCTGTTCCTGACTAGGCCTCAGCTCATGCGACACTGTGTATGGCCTGAATTTACAGAAACCTACCTTGGCACACAGAGCCCCTATGACCCACGCTACATTCTACTACAGTTTGGAGGAGGGTGGACCATGGCTTATGGGACTTGAAGTACCTCCATGGATAATGGAATTTGTAATACTTCAAAACCCATCATTCCCCACAGACCACTGTGGCCCAGAACCAAGACCGATAAAGACCAAACTTGGCACACAATGCCCGCCATGACCCACACTCCATCCGACTGCAGATTAGAGGAGGACACACCATGGATAATGGGATTTCAAGTACCTCCACTCACTTCCAAAGGACCCCACCCACACACGCATCAACCTCTACATCAACACAGCCGACGGAAAGACAAAAAACATTGTATATCCACAAGCTATGCAGAACGCCAGCAACACCACACAACAACTCCACGGGACTCCAACATCCTACCCACCAAAACAACCCACAACAACACAGCCATGACCCCAACAACACCATAACTAACAACAACTCCAACCCTTACATACTCAGACTTCCTCGCATCTCCTAAATAGGGCACAGCAACGCCTGCCGGGTACAGCTAGTATAACATGAAATAGATTAATATAATAGTAATATAATAATATTTAAAAGATGACTATAATATTAGTAATATGATAATATGAAATAGATTAATGGAATATACTAATATAATAATATTTAAAATATTTATAATAATATTAGAAATATGATATGAAATAGATTAATATAATAGTAATCTAATAATGTATTAGTAATGCAATACTCTCGGCATTACTTCGCGAACGAAGATTCTTTAGGAAGGACTCATCCCATGCTTTTTACAAGCGCGTTGATGACTAAAAAGGCCAATCTGAGATAGGCAAGTCTGGTTGCAGAAAGTACAGCAGAAAGTCTCCTTGGGTGATGTTGTTTCCAAGTTGCGGTTCTTTCTGCGTTGTCGTTTCTCTTCGAGACCCGTTTGGCGTGTCTTCTCGAAAGTTACCGCAGCATTGTGGATAGTGCGTCTCCAGCCTCCCGATGTGAGGCCAGGGTGGACCATTTTTGGTGATCAATCTGGCCGAGCCTGAGATGTTCTTTCAGGGAGTCCTTATATCTCTTTTTGGGGGCGCCTCTCTTGTGCTGACCCGTGGCGAGTTCACCCTAGAGTAGTATCTTTGGGAGGCGGTGGTCCTCCTTCCTAGAGACATGAAATGCAGTACTATACTAATGCTATAACAATATTATTATTTTTTTACGACATTGATAGCCCGCCATTCTCGGCCCTAAGGTGACTCAGGGCGGCTTCCATATTGACAACAATTAGATGCCATACATTCATAAAAAAACACAATTAAAACGATCAGCAATGTAAAACGTATACAAAACCATTAAAACATGTCATCACCAATAATGTAAAATAGGTTAATATAATAGCAATATAAGATAATGCTATAATAATATATAATACATGCATTAAAATAATAAAATGGAAAAATATATGATCTAGGAAAGGATAGCAAAAGGCCCCATTAAAAGTCTGCATAATGTATTTGTAATACTATATAATAATATAAAAGAAATTAATATAATACTGTAACAATAATAGTATAAAATAGATTAAAATAATAAAATAGATATATAATCTAGGAAAGGGCAGCAAAAAGGCCCCATAAAAGTCTGCATAATGTAATGGTAAAATAATAATATAAGTAGATTAATATAATATTAATATGACAATCATAAAATAGATAAATGAAATCTAGGTAAGGGCGACAAAAAGCCTCATTAAAAGTTTGCATAATGTCATTGTAATTATTAATAATAAAATAGATAAATATAATCTATGAAAAGGCGGCAAAAAGGCGTCATTAAAAGTCTGCTTAATATCTGTATAACTTAATAAAGCGGAATGTTTGTATGTTTGTATGTGTCCGGGGGGCGGAGGGCGGAAGGAAATGTGGCAGCTTTTGGCTCCCACTGTGGGGTTATTTGCATAAACAGCTCCCATTGGCCAGCCAACACGAACATTCCGAGACTCAAAAGTGCCAGAAGGAGGTAAGGAAAAGGCCTGAGCCAGTCAGGCATGGTGGGAGTTTAAGTCCAAAACACTTTGCAGCCCCCAACAATGAGACAACAAAAGCAAACTTGGCACACAGAACCAGGGGCGGTCCTGCAAGATAGGCCAAGTAGGCGGCCGCCTAGGGCGCCATCTGGGAAGGGGACGCCATCCTGGCCGCATGGGGCGCCATTCTGGCCCTGCCGATGTTCCTCAGACAGTGCTGCAGCTGTCTGCTTTTTGACCCTGGCCTTCTGCGCTCCGACGCCGCTTCTGGGCACGCGCAGAGGTTTTCACGCAGGCGCAGTTGCTCTGGAGCTGAAGTTGAGCGCAGAAGCAACTGCACATGCGCGAAAACCTCCGCGCATGCCCAGTAGCTCCCTTGCGCAGAAGCCTGTAAGCAAAGCACTCCCTATCAGGCAGGCAGGGAGTACTTCCCCTCTCCCTTTGTCTCCACCGCGCGCGCGCGTTTGCAGGAAAGGAGAAAAGAATCAGTGAAAGAAGTGTAAGTGAAGGAATGAATGAAGGGCTTTCCTCCTCCTCTGTGACCTCTTCTCTCCCTCCTTCCTTTCTTCGGCTCTATTTCTGTCTAGACCTGAGGGCCTGAGGCTATGAGGAGTTGTGGGAGTTGGAGGCCAAAACACTTAGAAGGGAGGAGGGCGGGCCCAAGTTTGCCCAGGCCGCGCTGCCTGTATTCGACCTCATTTGAACATTTTGGCTGTTTTTCTATTTACATTTACATTGGGATCCTAAGTTTGGACTTATGGGAGACTCCTATGAATTATGAGTCGAGTGGTAGGTAATATATTCTGATTTTGATGCATTTACATTGCATTTCTTGTTGATTATTATACAGTTCTGCTTAATATTGTCATACAATATAATACAAATACAATATAACAATAGAATGATGATATATTTTATATTACATGTAATATTACAAACAATATTGCAGTATAGTGGTATTGTACAAAATAGTAATATATAATATTTTATTTTACTTTATTTTGGGTTATTTGAGTTTTATAGGAGTAATGAAAATATTTAGTAGAGGATAATTTTATTTAAATAAATAATTTTATTATTTTATAATAATAATATAATAGAATGTTACATTATATTATAATGTCAATATATTATAATATAATTATATTGTAATGTAGTATAATATAATTATGATATAATATAGTATGAGTGTGGTATAATATATTGTATATACATTGATACAATATAATACTACTAATGGTATTGTGATATTATAATTGTATATTTGTTTTAACCGCCCCTGCACAGAACCCCCAAGACCCACTTTACGCCTTGGTGCAGTTTGAGGGAGGCTGGGCCATGGATAGGCCAGCATTCCAAAATCCCAAATCTCAAAGGTGCCAGACAGAGTTCTTTACAAAAAGGCTTCCTTCAGCTGATTTTAAAAACTAGGCCTCAGCCTGAATTGACAGTAAGGCTTCCTCAACTTGATTCTCCTGACTAGGCCTCAGCCGGACCTGAACCAAACTTGGCACACATAACCCCCATGATGCCCTTTACGTCCTGGTGCAGTTTGGGAAAGATGGACCATGGATTATGGGATTTGTAGTACTTCCAAGCGCTTTGCTTCCCAAAGACCAAACTTGGCACACAGAACCCCCATGACCCACTCTATGTCCTGGTGCAGTTTGGAGAAGAGCAGAGCATGGATGATGGGGCTTGAAGTACCTCCACTCACTTCCCGAGACCGCTGCGACCCTCATCCAATGACTGATCAAGACCAAACTTGGCACACATAACCCCCATGACTGCCTTCGCATCCTGGTGAGGTTTGGGGGGGAGGCGCATGGACATGGATGATGGGACTTGGAGTACTTTCCAACCCTTTTGTTCCCAGAGACCACTGTGGCCCCCAACAAAGACCGATAAAGACCAAACTTGGCACAGAGAGCCCCCATAACCCACTCTACATCCTGGTGCAGTTTGAGGGAGGATGGACCATGGATGATGGGACTTGCAGTACTTCAATTCACTTCCTTAGAGCACTGTGGCCCACACCAATGACGAATCAGGACCAAACTGATGATGGGCACACAGAAGCCCATAAACATCTAATAGGAATCAACCTTGGCACACAATGCCTTCCTCAAATAACCCGGGCACCGCCGGGTCCTCAGCTAGTAATAATATAAAAATGATCCCGATATAAATAATCCTGAGCTACAAAAATCATAATATAATACAGGGCTGTCCAACTGGCGGCCCCGGGGCCGGATCCGGCCCCGTAGCCTGTTGGACACGGCCCCACCTATGCCCTCAGCCGCCAAAAATGGCGGCCGGGGGGGAGGGGAAGGCGGAGCAGGGAGGAGGAAGAGAGCTAGCTCCTCCTCCTTTTCGGCGCCCCCCCTCCCTACCTAGGGCGGGGGAGCCGCCGAAAAAGGGCAGAAGGCGGCGCCAACAGCAGCGCGTCACAGGCCTGGCGTGACGCGCTGCTCCTTGGCACCGCCTACTCCTTTTTGGCGCCCCCCCTCCCTACCTAGGGCGGGGAGCCGCCGAAAAAGGGCAGAAGGCGGTGTCAAGAGCAGCGCCACAGGCCTGGCGTGACGCGCTTCCCCTTGGCGCCGCCTCCTTTCGGCGCCCCCTCCGCCCTAGGAAGGGAGGGGGCGCCGAAAAGGAGGAGTAGGCGGTGCCAAGGGGCAGCGCGTCACGCCAGGCCTGTGACGCTCTGCTCTTGGCGCCGCCTTCTGCCCTTTTTCGGCCGTTTTAGTGACCTTTTATCCGGCCCTGGACCCCGTAGAAGTTGGACAGCACAGATATAATAGAAATGAATAGGATGAAAACAATGAAATAAACTGACACTCCCCTCTTTCTCTTAGGCTTGTCTCTGGCGCTGGAGACATCAAGCTGACCAAAGATGGCAACGTTCTGCTTCATGAGATGGTGAGTCTTTTTTAATTGAGCCAGTTGTTTTAATTCTATGTATATTGTGGATAGCATCATTGATGCAGATGTGAAGCCGCCCTGAGTCCCCTCGTGGGAGAAGGGCAGGGTAGAAATGAAGATAAGAAATAAATAAAAATAAAATAAATAAATGTGCAGCTTTTAGTCAGCAGTAAGAACACCTAAAGCTCCCATTCAACCATTTCAAAGCTCCCTTTTTGGGTGGTGATGGCATGATCGTCAGCATAGATGAAACCCTCTGTCTCTTCTGGCAGTGGCTGATCATTTGCGTAAGTGTTAAACACTCCTCTGAGGCAGTTCTTCTGTTTTCATCATCTCCTTCTCTGACCCTGGAACACAACAAAAACCTGCTTGGTGCTGTATTTCCTTTGCTGCCCTATTTGCCCTCCAAGTTGGTCATCTGTAAGGGAAGGGAGGCTTTGATGGTGATTTCCTGCCTGAAGGCATGAGGTTGGACTAGATGTCTTCCAATGCTACAGTGGGGAGGATCACCTTGCCCTCTTCTTCCCCTCAGCAAATCCAGCACCCGACGGCCTCCTTGATTGCCAAAGTGGCCACCGCTCAGGACGACATCACTGGCGACGGGACCACATCCAACGTCCTCATCATTGGCGAGCTCCTCAAGCAAGCTGATCTCTACATTTCCGAGGTGGGTGGCGTTCTATCTATCCCCCAATGCCAAGCGTGCCGTTTTCCTTCAAAGCATCTTGGAGCATTGTTCTGCTGAAGACTATGTAACACATTTTATATTCCTGGGTTATTCATCTATTATTATTTATGTATTCATTACACCAGTGTTTCTCAACCAGTGTGCCGTGGCACACTAGTATGCCGTGACGGTCCTCCTGCTGTGCCGCGAGAAAAGCTCTCTGCCCCCCTTCCTTCCCCCTCCTCCTGCCGAACTCCTGCTGCCTGGGGGGGGGGGGGGAGGAAGGGCCGGGCGGTGGAAAAAAAGGGGCCAGGGCGCCGTCTCCTTCGGCCCTTTTTTCCAGCCAGCCTCCAATCCGCCATGACTCTCGCCCCTCGCTTGCTGAAGCTGCGTGGAGGAGCCCCGCCCACTGAAGCTCATCCACCGCTCATGCTCCTCCATGGGAGAGCTGAAGCTGGGGGGAGGGGGCGGGGCATGGTGCGGCCTGGCTCCGCCCCCTCCCCCAGCTTTGGCACTCCCAGCAGCTGCTCCAGCCTTGAGGGGACAGTGCGAAGCCACCATTATCCTGGCTCTGGCACCGCTGGCTTGGCACTGCCCCCCAGGCCACCATCCCTCAGCCGTTCTTTACTGTGTCAGAGTGTCATTTTGTGTCATTTTGATTGGTGGTGTGCCCCCGGATTTTTTTAATGTTAAAAGTGTGCCACGGCTCAAAAAAGGTTGGGAAACACTGCATTACACTATGTAATATGATTTTCAAATTTTATTAATATGATATCAGTATTATGGTTATGGTATTATAATCATTAATGTTGTATTAATATTATTGAATTCTTTTGTTTATGTTTATTATTACCGTTATTCATTTATTATATTAATCTATTATTGTTTATGTATTTATTAGACTATGTAATACGATTTCAAATTTTATTACTCTGGTGTTATTATCAGTATGATGATTATGGTATTATAATTATTGATATTATATTATTCTAAAGTTTATGTTTATTATTATTATTCATTATTATTCATCTATTATTTATGTATTCATTACACCAGTGTTTTTCAACCTTTTTTGAGCCGCGGCACGTTTTTTACATTTACAAAATCCTGGGGCACACCACCAACCAAAATGACACAAAACTACACTCTAACTCAGTAATACATATAGTTAATATGTTAAAAAATGTATTTATACACTCAGTGTAAAACCTGGGCCCGATGAACAAAACATATATATGACTTCCCCTCACATATTTATACATGTCTGTCATGTCTCCCCTCAGCCTTCTCTTCTTCAGGCTAAACATGCCCAGCTCTTCAAGCCGCTCCTCATAGAGCTTGTTCTCCAGACCTTTGTGAAATTTTACCCTGAGTGAAACTTGCTTCCGGTTAACTATGGATGTCATGTAGCTGTTATAATCAGTTCGTGGGGGGGATGACTCTCAAAAAATCCAGTAAAATATATATTTTTTAAACGTTTCCAAGCAGAGAGGCTCAATTTGTTTCTTGAAAACCTGTGAGGGGGCTGCTAGGAGGGGGGAGAGTGCCAATTTCCCACGGCACACCTGATGATCGCTCACGGCACACTAGTGTGCCATGGCACACTCGTTGGGAAACACTGCATTACACTATGTAATATGATTTCCAAATTTTATTAATATGGTATTATGATTATGGTATAATTATCAATATTGTATTACTGTTATTGTATTTTGTTTATTTTTATTACCATTATTCATTTATTATTATATTAATCTAGTATTGTTTATGTGTTTATTACACCAGTGTTTCCCAACCTTTTTTGAGCCGCAGCACATTTTTTACATTTACGAAATCCTGGGGCACACCACCAACCAAAATGACACAAAATGACACTCTAACACAGTCATACATATAGTTAATATGTTTTTAAATGTATTTATACATTCAGTGTGAAACCTGGGCCTGTTTCGATGAACACAACAGAGATATCCTGGCAGGAATGGCAGAAAGACACACACGAAGGTCTTGCTCAACAGCTGGGAGTTATAGTTCTCCCGCAATCAAAGAGCATTCTGAACTCCACCAATGATGGAGTGGAATCAAACTTCCCACACAGAACTCCCATAACCAAGAGAAAATACTATAAGAGTTTGTGGGCATTGACTTTGAGTTTTGGAGTTGTAGTTCACCTATATCCAGAGAGCACTGTGGACTGAAACAATGTTGGATCAGGACCAAACTTGGCATGAATACTCAATATGCCCAAATGTGAACACAGATGGAGTTTGGGAAAATAGACCTTGACATTTGGGAGTTACAGTTTCTGGGATTTATAGTTAACACACAACCAAAGAGCATCCTGAACTCTTGCAACAATGGAATTGAACCAAACTTGGCATATTGAACTCTCAATTTCCCATGGCACACCTGATGATCGCTCACGGCACACTAGTGTGCCATGGCACACTGGTTGAGAAACACTGTATTACACTATGTAATACGATTTTCAAATTTTATTACTATGGTATTATTATCGGTATTATGATTATGGTATTATAATTATTGATATTATATTATCTTTGTTCTTGTATTATTATGTTTATTATTGCCATAATTATTATTTTGTTTATTTATTTATTTACTTAGTTATTATTTTTAGTAAGGGTTGGGCTGCTGTATGAGGCCCAGGGCCAAGTCCTAATAATAATAGGAAGAAGTAGAGTTGGCCTGCTTGAGACCCAGGGCCAAATCTTGATAATAATAATAATAAGGTTGATCCGCTGTTTGAGGCCCAGGGCCAACTCATAGTAGTAGTATATTTTTATACCACCCGTCTCAGCCCGAAGGCAACGCGAGTCGGTGCACACATGGCAATGAATGCCCACAGATAAAATACGTAGCACTTTTTAAAAAGTCATATAAAAGCTAAAATCACAGTTTAAAAATATAAATACAAATCTCAGCATCTCATTATTGAAATTGGTAATTATGTTATTATTCACAGTACGTAATTACACCAAGGATGTCAGGGGTTTATAGTTTATGGAGAGCTGTTTAGCAATGGAATATGCCTCCTTGTCAGGCCACAAAGTCCCCTTCTCCGGAGATTTTGAAGCAGAGGCTGGATGGCCATCTGTCAAGGGTGCTTTGAAGGTGTCTTCTTTTATGTGTCTTCTATCTTTCTTTATGGCAGAAGGAGGTTGGACTGGATGGCCGCTTGAGGTCTCTTCCAACTTTCTCATTCTAGGATTGGGTCTTGTTTGTCTCAGGGATTTGGGTTTCAAACCATTCCTATTAGGTTGCGCTCCGCACAGCAAACACCCAAGTGAGCTCTGTAGCTTCCTTGGCATAACTCTGTGCCACAGTATATCATTTGCTGTCCTTTACCCTCTGCGTTGGAAGGAATCCCAATCCTTTTAAAATGTATTCAGAAGGACAGCACACGCTTTGCTGAAGTCGGGGGAAAAGAAAAACGTGTGTAGAGAAGAGATGGGTCAAGGTGGGCCTTGGACCCAGCAGATTTTGAAAATTGTACCCCAAATTTGTTCTTTTCTGCGTTCTCTCTGAGGTGACATCGGGTCTAAAATAAGATTGGGAAGACCATAACCACAAAGCCAACGGGTCTCCCATGCCTTCTAAAAGGCAAAATGTATTTTTGACCTTTGTTTGTGTGGCAGTAATAACCATAACACAAATGCTGTTGCTACTATGAGTGGTCACCATGTATTTATTGTTGGCTCTTGTCTGTGGAGTAGAAGCAATAATAGTAATGCTGCTGCTACAACTGCTCATCGTGTATTTTTGGCTTTTGTTTCTGGAGTGGTAATAATACTAATGTAATTACTAATAATAATAATCTATTTTTGGCCTTTGTCTGTGGAGTGGTAATAATACTGGTGTAATTACTACTTATAAGAATATATTTTTGACTTTTGTCTGTGCGCTGGTAATAATATTAATGTAATTACTACTAATAATATTTATTTATTTATTTTTGGCCTTTGTGGGGCAGTAGTAATACTCATGTAATTACTACTACTAATAATACATTTATTTTTGGCCTTTGTAGGGTGGTAATAATAATACTAAAGCAATTACCACTACTACTACTAATTATTTACTGTATTTCTACCCCACCCTTGTCACCCCCCCCCCCGGGGGACGGGGGGAATCAGAGTGGCTTACAGGGCAGCAACAATATATAACAATGTATATCTCTTATCTCTTATCTATAATAAAGCGGAATGTTTGTATGTATGTTTGTATGTGGGCATGTTTGTATGTATGTAGCAGCGTTCTGATTGGCTGCCACTTTCACAGGCCGCAGCGACCGGCACGGGTGATTGACCTGCACCAAACTTGGTACACATAACCCCCCAGACCCCCTTTACGTCCTGGTCTGGTTTGGGGGAGATAGACCACGGATTATGGGATTTGTAGTACATTGCTACACTTTGGTTCCCACAGACCACTGTGGCCACCTCAAAGGAACAATACAGACCACACTTGGCACACACACACCCCATTACCCACTCTATGTCCTGGTGCACTTTGGAGGAGGGCGGACCATGGATTATGGGACTTGAAGTACCTCTACTCCCTTCCTAACTCAGCTGCGACCCTCATACAATTACTGAACGAAACCACACTTGGCACACATAACCCCAATTACTCCCTTCACGTCCTGGTGAGGTTGGGGGGGGGGGAATGGACAATGGGATTTGTAGTACTTTCACAACCCTCTGTTCCCACAGACCACTGCGGCCCCCCGACAAACACTGATAAAAACCACACTTGGCACACAGAACCCCACTGACCCACTCTACATCCTACTGCAGTTTGGAGGAGGGCGGACCATGGATGATGGGACTTGCAGTACCTTCAATAATTTCATGATACTACAAATCCCAATAATGATGGATCAATACCAAACTTGCCAGACAGAGTCTCCATGACCCACTCTACGTCCTGGTGCTGTTTGGAGGTGGGTGGACCACAGATGATGGGACTTGCAGTACCTTCAGTAATTTCAGGATACCACTGCAACTCCCTATAATGAGGGATCAAGGCCACACTTGCCAGACAGAGCCTCCATGACCCACTCTACGTCCTGGTGCTGTTTGGAGGATGTTGGACCATGGACGATGGGACTTGCAGTACCTTCACTAACTTCCTGACACCACTGTGAGCCACATTAATAACTACTACACACCAACTAATACGTTTCTATAAAAACCCGGGCACCGCCGGGTCCCCAAGCTAGTAATAAATAATAAATAAATAAATAATATTTTTAACTGCTATCAGTAATAATACAAATGCTGCTACTGATAATAACAATAATGTATTTTAGCTTTTGTCTATGGGGTAGTAATCATATTAATACTGCTGCTGCTAATAATAATTTGTAGCTTTTGTCTATGGGATCGTCGTAACAGTACTGCTGCTCCAAGTATTACTGTTGTTTTTATATTTATATTTATTTATACCCCGCTTTATTTCCCCAAAGAGGACTCAAAGCAACAAATAATAATCTATTTGTTTTGGCTTTTGTCTGTGGTAACAGTAATACTAATGAGGCTGCTACTACTATTACAAATGTATTATTGCTATTACTACAAATAATAATCCATGACCTCTTGTTGGGGTGGGATGCACCCCTACAATCTCTTCATAATAATAATTTTGTGTTAGTTATCCACCTCTTCTTACAACCCGAAGTGGGGCACATCAAAGTCAAAATACATCCACAAAGGCGCCTATTGCATTGAAATGCATGACACAAAATGCCATCCCTTTTGCAAGTTCCGTCCTCTTCCTAGGAAGCCTCTTCCTTTTTCCTCCTGTTGCTGAACGCTGGGTGCAAGGCTGATGTTCTTTGTCCGTCCCCAGGGTTTGCATCCGCGCCTCATTGCGGAAGGCTTTGAGGCGGCCAAGGTGAAAGCCCTGCAAGTGCTGGAGCAGGTCAAGGTGACCAAGGCCATGGACCGGGAGACCCTCCTGGACGTGGCCCGCACTTCGCTCCGCACCAAGGTCCACGCCGAGCTGGCAGACATCTTGACCGAGGTGAGTGGGCGCCCCTTCTTTGCCCATGAGGGTGGGGAGGGAGGGCGGATTCAGTCGTTGGGCAGTGCTTCTGATGGGGCCCTCACTCCCTCTCTTCCCAGGCCGTGGTGGACTCCGTCCTGGCCATCCGGAAACCCAACGAGCCGGTCGACCTCTACATGGTGGAGATCATGGAGATGAAGCACAAGTCTGAAACCGACACAACGTAGGTGCCAGGCGGGGCTGGGCGGCTACGTGAGACTCTGGGCCAATCCCCAATAGTCCTATTCATAAGAAGGATTGCCTCAAAACAGCAGCCAGTGATTTTAGTATTTATACCAGGATGTTTTTAATGCTTTGCATTTGTGCTTACATGTTTATGTCTTATATTTAATGGTTTTCATGAATTTAATTTATGGTTATATGTTAGGGTATAGTTATTGTGATTGTTTTGTCTGAATGTATGTTGGCATTGAATTTTTGCCATTAGTATGTTGTAAACCACCCTGTCTCTCCCTGGGGTGAGAAAAGCAGTATATAAATATTGCAAATAAATAGAGCCAAGTCCTAATAATAATAATATGAAGAAGTAGGGTTGGCCTGCTGCTTGTAGCTCAGGGCAAATTCTTAATAATAATAATAATAAGGTTGTAATATAAGAAGAAGGAGAGTTGAGCTGCTGTTTGAGACCCAGGACCAACTCGTAGTAATAGTAGTGGTAATTTTAATAATAATAAGAGTTGGGCCATTGTATGAGAACCAGTGCTAATTCATAATAATAGTAATAATAATAATGGAAATAATAATAAGGGTTGGACCACTGTATGAGGCCCAGGGCCAAATAATAATAATATTAATGTTGAGCTGCTGCATGAGGCCTAACTAATAATAATAGTAATAATAGTAATACAAATAATGGTAATAATAATAAGGGTTGGGCCACTATATGAGGCCCAGGGCCAAGTAATAATAATAATAATAATAATAGGAATAACAAGAAGGGTTGGGCTGCTGTTTGAGGCCCAGAGCCAATTCCCCATAATAATAAAAATAATGGTAATAATAAGGGTTGGACCACTGTATGAGGCCCAGGGCCAACTAACAATAACAATCATTATAATAGTGTTGAGCTGCTGTACGAGGCCGAGGACCAACTCATAATAATAGTAATAATAATAATAATACAAACAATGGTAATAAGGGTTGGACCACTATGAGGCCCAGGGCCAACTCATAATAATAGCATAATAACTCATAATAATAACAATAATTAGTGTTGAGCTGTTGTATGAGGCCCAGGGCCAACTCATCATAATAATAATAGTAAAGTAGAAGAAGGTTTGGGCTTTTGTTTGAGGGGTAGGAACAATAGGAAGAACTTCCTGGTGATAAGAGGGAAAGATGGTGATGGAGTTGCAGCCTACAACTGGCAAACAGTAGCAAACCCCTCTCTTATCCATCTTGAAGCTTGACGGCTCACTGCTAGATGATATTTTGAGTACTCAAGGAAGTGACCCTATCGCTTGGTCTCTCTTGAGACCTTTGTGGGCATGGCCGAATTCTGCATTGGCCTTGACAATGGCCAGTGGAGTCAGACACCATGCGAGAGAAAGGCCTCTCTGCCTTGCGAGTTTCCTCATGGCGTGCGGTCCGGAGGGTCACATGCCTGGATCGGAAGCAGATACATAAGCTGGCGACGGCACTCTTGTGTTGATGTCTCACTTTCCGGTCTCGAATGAGACCGTGTATCCGAGGGTCAGGCCGGTGAAAGGCCACTGATCTGGAATGTCTGTCTTCTTCTTTAGGCTGATCAGGGGTCTTGTCTTGGACCACGGGGCCCGCCACCCGGACATGATGAAGAGGGTCGAGGACGCCTACATCCTGACCTGCAACGTGTCCCTCGAGTATGAGAAAACGTACGTCAAATGGCCGGATTTCTCCAAACATTTGCCTCTGAAGTTCCTGAGAGATTGTGGCTTCTGTCTGTCATTGTTTCCCGGATAGAGAGATAGATAGGAGCATGGGAAGAAGAAAACATAGAGACATAGACATAGATAGCCCCTGGTGTCCCTTCCAACTCTTTTACATTGAAACCACTGAGCCACGTGAGATGCCTATGGCTTCCACGATCTCTCGCACTTTCAATCTCCGATCAGCCAACACCATGTTGGGAATTTTTTCAATTGTTTTGGGTGTAGAGACTAGGCATGAGAAAAATGAAACGGAAATTAAAAGGATTCGTAAGAGATTCGTATGTAATGGGACTTTTGAGGTTTTACGTATCGCTGCCGCGATCCCGGAAATAGACTTCCTTTAACGGTCCTTGAGGCCAACAATTTGCGTTAGGATCGTAATAAATTATTAAGTATTAATTAATTATTGTACTACTCACTTCTCCCTGTCTTCTCCCCCTCATTTCCTTCCCGCCTTCATTCAGCTTCTTCTTTTTCCCGCATTTCTATGAGGAACTGGAAGTGACGCTGCTGCTAGCTAGGCTAGGCAATGCATTCTGGAAAGTGTAGTTCTCCAGGCTTCCCCCCTCCTTCTCTTCCCCGTTGCTCTGCTGCCATGCCCCATCGCAGGGGCCTGCTTCACACACACGCGCGCGCGCTTCTCCTCCTCTCTCTCCCTGCGCTCTCTCAGATGCTTCTCTTCCCCGTTGCTCTGCCATGCCCCATCGCAGGGGCCAGCTTCAGCCCTCCAGGTACGTGTTTTGGACTTCAACTCCCACCATTCCTCACAGCCTCAGGCCTCTTCCTGTTCCTCTCAGCCTGGGCAAACTTGGCCCTCGCTCCCTCAGGATCGGGGTGAGAGAGAGGCAGCGAGGGCGAGGGGGGGCTCCCCCTCCTTTTCTTTTGCTGCTTCCAAGAATAGAAAACCCCTCCCTCCCTCCTTCCCTCCCTCCTTCCTATTTGGAGAGTCCCATCTAGAATTCAGTGTGGTTTATTCAGGTTTTGGCCTACAACTCCCAGAAATCCCAGCCAATTTACCAGCTGTTAGGATTTCTGGGAGTTGTAGGCCAAAACCATCTGAATGCGCATGCTCTGGCTGAATTACTAGCAATTTCGTTAGTACTTAAGTTACATTCCGAAATTTTGGGGAAATTTTTTGTAAGTCTTTGATATACTAATCAAAAAAAAAAATCCCCCCATTTGATATAAGAATTGCCATTTAGGATTCTAAAACATGCCTAGTAGAGACCTCAACTGGGTGTCCATTTGGCATCTTCCGTGCTTGTACAGCCACAACGAAATTCAGGAAACCATTTTTTTACCATTGAAATGGATGGTGCAGAGTCCCCATAGTATTTATCGAGCTTAGCCTTGGTTTGAGTGATGGTCTTTTTCCGCAAAAAAAAAAAAGGCTTAATGAGCACACAAAATTCACTTTTTTCCATTTTCTCCTCAAATCACACGGTAGTTTGCTATCAATGGCTGTCAAACAAACTAAATGGCGCAGCTTGCTCACATTTTGACAGGAGTCAACTGACAGATGCCTGTTGACGGGAGCAGTGTCGCCCTTTCAGTTAAGAGGCGGGAAATTCAAAAAGTTACGGACTTCTTGACCCACCCTTGTACGTTTGTTTCCCCTTGGTTGCTGTGCTGGAATCTCTTAATACACGGCAAAGTCCCACAGTTTGCGCTCTCTCTCTCTCTTTGCAGGGAAGTGAACTCGGGCTTCTTCTACAAAAGTGCCGAAGAGCGGGAGAAGCTGGTGAAGGCCGAGCGGAAGTTCATTGAGGAGCGGGTGAAGAAGATCGTGGAGCTGAAGCAGGCCGTGGTGGGCGACTCCAACAAAGGCTTCGTCGTCATCAACCAGAAGGTAGGGCTTGGAGTGCGATGCCACAATGGAGAAAGCTTTACGAATGGGCCCTTCGTAGGGACTTAATGCCTGGTCTTGTTTCCACAGGGGATCGACCCCTTCTCGCTGGATGCTTTGGCCAAGGAAGGCATCATCGCCCTGCGCAGAGCAAAGCGGAGGAACATGGAGAGGTGGGTTTTCCTGGACGTTCGGGGCTTTGTGGAGGGATGCATCTCCCCTTGGAGCAAGAATTTGATCAAGTTTGGTACGGCCATGGGGGGGGGGGGTGTTATTATGATGTTGATATTCTTGTTATTATCATTTTTGTTCATGGGTTATTAATGTCACTTCCTATTTGGTTCTATCATAAAAACATGAAAAACGGTATTGTTCCTTTCGGTCTTGCTGTCATGATCCCAGAGTAATTCTCTGGGAATGCCATCTGGATCAATGAATCTATCAACGATCCTTCCTGGAGGGTCGTACCCAGAAGGTGTTACTGGGTGACACCTGTTCGGCTCCGCAACCTTTGTCGTGTGGAGCCCCTGAGGGTTCAGTACTGCCCCCGATGTTATTTAACATCTACATGAAACCGCCGGAAGAGATCATTCGGAGTTCGAGTAAGGTGTTATCTGTACGCAGATGACGTCCAGATCTGTCACTCCTTCCCACCTGTCGCTAAGGAGGCTGTCCAGACTTTGAACCAGTGCTTGGCTGCTGTGTCGGACTGGATGAGGGCTAGCAAGTGAAACTGAATCCAGACAAGACAGAGGTCCTCCTGGTCAGTCGAAAGGCCGAACAGGGAATAGGGTTACAGCCTGTGTTGGATGAGGTTACACTCCCCCTGAAGACGCAGGTTGGCAGCTTGGGAGTGATCCTGGACTCCTCGCTGAGCCTGGAACCCCAGGTCTCGGTGGTGGCTAGGGGAGCTTTTGCACAGTTAAGACTCGTACGCCAGCTGCGCCCGTACCTTGGGAAGTCTGATCTGGCTACGGTCGTCCACGCTCTGGTTACATCCCGAATAGATTACTGCAACGCACTCTATGTGGGGCTGCCTTTGAAGACAGTTCGGAAATTGCAGCTAGTCCCAACGGGCGGCATCCAGATTACTAACTGGGGCGACATACAGGGAGCATACCACCCCCATGTTATGTCAGCTCCACTGGCTACCTGTCCACTTCTGAGCTCAATTCAAAGTGCTGGTTTTGACCTTTAAAGCTCTATACCAGTGCTGTCCAACCTGGGGGGCCGCAGGTGATCAGTGAGCAGGGGGCGTGGCCACTCCCGGGGGGCGTGGCCGGCCTCCACAGGAGCTGGTAACTCCCCGCCAGCCTGGATGGCTGGTGGGAGAAGCGAGCGCCGCTCGCTTTCCCCGCCAGCCTTCCAGGCTTTCGGGGAAGGGTTTTTCGCCCGGCTCCTGTGTCTCTCTGAGCAGAGGGACACAGGGCTGGGAAGCCCCCGCCAGCCTGGATGGCTGGTGGGAGAAGCGAGCGCCGCTCGCTTTCCCCCGCCAGCCTTCCAGGCTTCGGGAGGGTTTTCGCCCGGCTCCTGTGTCTCTCTGAACAGAGGGACACAGGAGCTGGCGCTCCTCCCCGCCAGCCTGGATGGCTGGTGGGAGAAGAGAAGCGCCGCTCGCTTTCCCGCCTTGAGCCTTCAGGTTTTGGGGAAGGGTTTTCGCCCGGTAGTTCTCTCTGAGCAGAGGGCCGGGGAAAAACCCTTCCGCCAGCCTGGATGGCTGGAGGGGAGGAAGCGCCGCTCGCTTTCCCGCCTTCTTGTTTTTCGCCCCCGCCAGCCATCCAGGCTGGCGAGGAGCGGCCCGGTTCAGCCGCTGCCGTGATGCCTTGGAAGGGAGGGGGCGCGCGCGGGGACCCCCTCCCTTTCAAGGCATCGGCTCGAGAGAGAGGGAAGAAGAGGAGGCGGTGCAGGGAGGAGGGCTAGCTTGCTCTCTTCCTCCTCCCTGCACCGCCTCCCCTGCCCCTCCCCGGCCGCCATTTAAAATTTATTTTTTTATTTAAAAAATAATTAAAAATGACGGCCGGGGGCATAGCGGGGGCTGGAGCCAACAGGCTGGGGGGCCGTGTACGGCCCCAGGGCCGCCAGTTGGACAGCCCTGCTCTATACGGTTCTGGCCCAGCTTACTTGTCCGAATGCATCTCCCTCTACATCCCACCTCGTAATTTAAGATCATCCAGGGAGGCCCTGCTCTCGCTCCTGCCAACTTCTCAAAATGCGTTTGGTGGGGACGAGGGAGAGGGCCTTCTCGGCGGTGGCTCCCCGTCTGTGGAACGCGCTTCCAAGCAACATACGATCAACCCCATCCCTCCTGGCATTCAGGAGAAAAGTGAAATCTTGGCTGTGAGACCGGGCTTTTGCACATTAGCACAATGCAGCACTCTGGATTGGATTGTTATGGCAAGTTGATGGATATGGCTCAATGCTCATGTTGTGGACGGAACACTGTTTTTAACTTAAGTGAATGTGTATTACGTGCTAATGCTAACTGTATTTTAATGCTGAATGTTTATGGTTTTATATTGTATTTATATTGTGTTTGGCATCGAATTGTTGCCTTTTGTCAAGCCACTCTGAGTCCCCGTTCTGGGGTTGTGAAGAGTGGGATAGAAATGTTGGAAATAATAAATAAATAATAATAATAATAATCTGCGTGTGGTATGATTGTCATGCACTTCAACGTGCCCTAAGTCTTCTCTCTTTTCAGGCTGACATTAGCTTGTGGCGGCATCGCCATGAACTCTGTGGAAGACCTTTCACCGGACTGTTTGGGCCACGCCGGCCTGGTCTACGAGTACACTCTGGTGCGTCTGCCTTTTCTGTACATGTCGAGGCTGCGTCACGTTGGGATAGAAAAGAATAACTTCGTTGTCATTGCACATTGTGCATCAAAATGGAACACATGTGTGGAATTGGAAAAATGAACGCACCCCTCCTTCCACATTCTAATCGCTCTTGCATGACTCCATGCCACATCCGTGGGAAACCATAGAATTTGATATAGTCACAGCTCTGGGATAGGCGCTGTCTCTCAGCCTTTGTTTTTATCATCCTGGATAATACTAATTCCAAAAGAGAAGAATATCCAATGTGAGATGGATCCGTCAAAATATTCTCCTTCCTTTTTTCTTCCTTTCTTCCTGTCTTTCTTATCTTCCTTTCTTCCTATCTTCCTCCTTCCGTTCATTCTTCTTTTCTTTCGTCCTTCCTTTCTTTTTCTTTCTTCTTTTTCTTTCCTTTCTTTCTTCCTCTCTTTCGTTCATCTTTTCTTCCTTTCTTTTTCTTGATCTTTCCTTTCTTTCTTCCTGTCTTCCTTCTTTTCATTCTTCCTTTCTTTCGACCTTTCTTTCATCGTTTCTTCCTTTTTCGTTTTCTTTCCTTTCTTTCTATCTATCTTCCTTCCTTTCATTCTTCCTTTCTTCCTTCCTTTTTCTTTCTTTCTTCTTTCTTTTTCTTTTTCATCCTTTCTTCCTTCTTTTTTCTTTCTTTTTCTTCTTTCTTCCTATCTTTCTTCCTTTCATTCTTCCTATCTTTCGTTCATCCTTTCTTCCTTTCTTTTTCTTGATCTTTCCTTTCTTTCTTCCTGTCTTCCTTCTTTTCATTCTTCCTTTCTTTCGACCTTTCATCCTTTCTTCCTTTTTTGTTTTCTTTCCTTTCTTCCTTCCTATCTTTTTTCCTTTCATTCTTCCTTTCTTCCTTCCTTCTTTCTTTCTTTCTTCCTTCTTTCTTTTTCTTTTTCATCCTTTCTTCCTTCTTTTTTCTTTCTTTTTCTTCTTTCTTCCTATCTTTCTTCCTTTCATTCTTCCTATCTTTCGTTCATCCTTTCTTCCTTTCTTTTTCTTTATCTTTCCTTTCTTTCTTCCTATCTTCCTTCCTTTCATTCTTCCTTTCTTTCGTACTTCCTTCCTTTTTCTTTCTTTCTTCTTCTTTTCTTTCTTTCTTTCTTCCTTCCTTTCATTCTTTCATCCTTCCTTCCTTTTTCTTTCTTTTTCTTTCCTTCCTTTCTTTCTTCCTTTTCTTTCTTTTTTTCTTTTTCTTTCCTTTCTTTTTCTTTCTTCTTCCTTCCTTCCTTTCTTTTTTCTTTCTTTTTCTTTCCTTCCTTCCTTCCTTCCTTCCTTTTTCTTTCTTCTTTCTTTCTTCCTTTTCTTTCTTTTTTCTTTCTTTTTTCCCTTCCTTTCTTCCTTTTTCTTTCTTCCTTTCTTTTTTCTTTCTTTTTCTTTCTTTCCTTCCTTCCTTTCTTTTTCTTTCTTTTTCTTTCTTTCCTTCCTTCCTTTCTTTTTCTTTCTTCTTTTTCCTTTTCTTTCTTTTTTCCTGTCTTTCTTCTTTCCTTTTTTCCCTTTCTTCTTTTGTTCCTAGCTTCGCAAACACAGCTGATGGGGATGAGGGACAGGGCCTTCTCGGTGGTGACTCCCGGCCTATGGAACTCGCTCCTCAGCGAGATAAGATCGGCATCCTTCCTCCTTCCTTACAGAAGAAAACTAAAGACATGGTTGTGGAACCAGGCGTTTGGCTAATTGATTTAACGGCACTGAACACCGAATCTGACTTACGAATGTTATAATGGGGAAAGCTTTTACTGTTTACTGATGTTGTTTTGATTGATATTGTATGTTTTTATCTTGTTTTTTAATTGTAATTTATTGCGGCATCGAATAGTTGACATTGTGAGCCGCTCTGAGTCCCCCTGCAGGAGTGAAGAGAGCGGGGTAAAAATGATATAAATAAAGAATAATAAATCTTCCTTCCTTTCTTTCTTCCTTTCTCTTTCTTTCTTTCTTCTTTCCTTTCCCTCTAATTGTTCAGGGCGAGGAGAAGTTTACCTTTGTGGAGAAGTGTGACAACCCGCGCTCGGTGACCCTCCTGATCAAGGGCCCCAACAAGCACACCTTGACCCAGATCAAGGACGCCCTCCGGGATGGGCTGCGTGCCGTCAAGAACGCCATCGAGGACGGTAAGCAGGAGTTCGTTGCACGAGCACACCTGCCTGGCATTGCCCTTTCTCCACTTCCCGACCTCTCCTCCTCACCTGCCTCCCTCCCTTTCTCTTCCATCCTCTTCTTTCATTCCCCTCCTTTCCTGCTTCTAGAACAGCTATTTCTCAACATGGGGGTTGGGACCCCTGGAAGGGTCGCGAGGGGGTTTCTGTGTGGGAAGTTTGGCCCAATTCTATCGTTGATGGGGTTCCAAATACTCTTTGATTGTAGGCGAACTATCCCAGCAACTACAACTCACAAATGTCAAGCTATATTTCCCCCAAACTCCATCTGTGTTCACATTTGGGCATACTGAGTATTTATACCAAGTTTGGTCACTGTTTGAGTCCACAGTAAAATGTAATATTTTATAATTATATATAATATATAATATAATAATATATAATTTATTTATTTATTCGGGTTTCTATGCCGCCGACTCCCGGAGGCTCGCGGCGGCTTACAAGAGCCGAAGGCACAATAAAATACAGGGTAATAAAACGATAAAAACAGAACAACACAGTGGCAGTAGGACAATTGGAGCAATGGCACAGTTAGAAATGTGCGGGCCTGCCCGCTGAAAGCCTGCTTAAACACCCCATAGCTGGACCAAAGTGGGCTTCGGAACCCCGCTTACCGGCTGCAATAACACATGATTTTTGCCCACTTTGGTCCAGCTATGGGGTGGTTGAGTGACTTGGGTTTGCCAGAGCCCATGCATCCTTGGGGTCAAGCTCCGAGGCCAAGGGGGACACGGCGCGGGGGATCCAGGCCCATAATGGCGGAATCCATGTTCCACAGAACACCTGACCTCCCCCCCCCCCCCCATTATTGGTGCAAAGCATCATATGGCCAGAAAAATGTATTATTTGTTCACCAGAGGAACTCTCCGCAGAGGGAGTCCTGGCAGGGTTTGGAAGCATGGTTGCTCAGTTAAAATGGTCCGGAAGGTAGCTATTGGGGCTGGCTGCGAGGTCGAAGCTTCGCATGGATCAACCATGCTTTGGGTCCTGTTTATATGACCAGACATATTCCCTAATCATTGGCCAAGCTCCGAGAATGACAGGGACATGGGTTTTACAAGCCCGTCTAAACGGGAGCAGGTCCTTCATTGCCCGGATTTCGGTCGGGAGGGCGTTCCACAGCGTGGGGGCTATGACAGAGAACGCCCTCCGACGGGTAGAGGTCAACCGTGCCAGCCTCGCCGAAGGCACCTCCAAAAAGTTGGCATCCTCGGACCATAGTGATCTCAGAGGGCAATGTGGAGTGAGACACATACAATTATATAATATTATATAATATAATTGTATGTGCATATAATATTGATAATGTTGTAATGTAATAAATACAATATAATACTAATAATATTATAATTATATATTTACATTACATCTAATATTACTAATAATATTGCGATATAATTGTTATAAAACAATGTGATATGTAATTGTACTGTGACAATGACATAGTATGTTGTATTTGATATTATAGTATAATATAGTATGGTATATATTGTGTATACGTATAATATTGATAATGTAATGCAATATAATAATAATGATACTATATATATATTGGGTTACATGCAATATCACTAATAATATTGCAATATAATTGTTATAGTTCAATGTGATATTGTTATAGTACAGTGTGATATGTAATATTGATGTGCTGTGGCAATAATATAGTTTATTGTATTTGTATAGTTCAATGTGATATTGTTCCAATACAGTGTGATATGTAATTGTCGTCCTCTGACAATGACATAGTATGTTGTATTTGATATTATAGTATAATATAGTATGGTATGATATATTGTGTATACATATAATATTGATAATGTTGTAATGTAATGCAATATAATACTACGAATAATAATATGATACTAAAACTATTTTGTGTTGCATGCAATATTACTAATCATATTGTGATATAATTGTTATAGTACAATGTGATAGTTACAGTACAATGTGATATGTAATATTGATGTTGTACTGTGGCAATAATATAGTTCATTGTACTTGTGAGCCGCTCTGAGTCTCCTTCAGGGTCGAGAAGCGCGGCATATAAATATCATGAAAATAAATAGGTGAACTACAACGCCAAAACTCAAGGTCAATGCCCACCAAACCCTTCCAGTATCTTCTGTTGGGTCATGTGAGTTCTGTGTGCCAAGTTTGGTTCAATTCCATTCTTGGTGGAGTTCAGAGTGCTCTTTGATTGTAGGTGAACTATAAATCCCAGCAACTACAACTTCCAAATGAGAAAATCAATTCCCCCCAACCCCACCAGTATTCAAATCTGGGCGTATTGGGTATTTGTGCTTAATTTGGTCCAGCGAATGGAAATACATCCTTTATATCGGGTATTCACATGATGATTCATAGCAGTAGTAAAATATTGTAATGGTTGTGGGTCTTCACAACAAACTGTGTTAAGGGATCATGGCATTAGGAAGGTTGAGAAACACTGACCTTTCCTTCCTCTTTCCCTGCCTTCCTTTCTTTTCTTTATCCCCCCCCCTTTTCTTCCTTCCCTCCCCTCCCCTCGTGCCTCTTCCCCTTTCCTTCCATCCTTTTGATCGTTCCTATGTCCCCCCAATGAATGCCCTCCTGTTTCCCCTCTCAGGCTGCGTGGTTCCGGGGGCCGGGGCCTTGGAGGTGGCCATTGCCGACGCTTTGGTGAAGCACAAGCCCTCCGTCAAAGGCCGGGCCCAGCTAGGGGTGCAGGCCTTTGCGGACGCCCTCCTCATCATCCCCAAGGTAGGAAGAGAACCAAGGAAGGAAGGAAACCTTTTTGGAGTTGAAAATAATAATAATAATACTTTATTTGTATACCGCCCTATTTCCCCTAGGGGACTCTGAGCACTTTGGAGTTAATAATAATAATAATAATAATCTATTTGTATACTGCCCTATTTCCCCTAGGGGACTCTGAGCACTTTGGCGTTGATAATAATAATAATAATAATCTATTTGAATACTGCCCTATTTCCCCTAGGGGACTCTGGGCACTTTGGAGTTGATAATAATAATAATAATAATAATCTATTTGTATACTGCCCTATTTCCCCTAGGGGACTCTGAGCACTTTGGCGTTGATAATAATAATAATAATAATCTATTTGAATACTGCCCTATTTCCCCTAGGGGACTCTGGGCACTTAGGAGTTGATAATAATAATAATAATAATAAGCTAGTTGTATACTGCCCTATTTTCCCTAGGGGACTCTGAGCACTTGGGCGTTGATAATAATAATAATAATAATCTATTTGTATACTGCCCTATTTCCCCTAGGGGACTCTGAGCACTTTGGAGTTGATAATAATAATAATAATCTATTTGTATACTGCCCTATTTCCCCTAGGGGACTCTGAGCACTTTGGAGTTGATAATAATAATAAAAAAAACTTTATCTGTATACCGCCCTATTTCCCCTAGGGGACTCGAAACTAGGAGCCAGGAAACTACGGCTCCCAGAGTGCCTCAGCGAACCCAGCCCGGGCGCACCACAGCCCGGGGCTGCAACTCGCTTTTTCCTTTGACCGCAGCCTTATCTCCTTGGGGAGTGCATTCCAGAGGCAGCATCAAGAAGGCCCTCTCCGTCGTCCCCACCAACTGGGCTTGAGGCAGTGGTGGGAGCGAGAGGTGGATCTTAGTGTCATAGCGGGAGATACGATTGCAAAGATAGACGGGGCCTGAACCGTTTAGGGCTTTACAGGTCATCACCTGCCCCTTGAATTTGACTCGGCAACTTATGGGCAGCCAGTGGAGCTGTTTCAATAGGGGCGGTTAGGAGCCTGGCTGCCGCCCGTTGTACTAGTTGGAATTTCCAGGCCGTCCTCAAGGGCAGCCCCACATACAGCGCGTTGTAGTAGTCAGTCTGGATGTGACCAAGGTGTGGACCACCCTTCAGATTTGCCTTTCCTTTTTTGGTAACTCAACAATGCCCATTCATTCGAATGCTCTCCAAAGGGATCCGGGGTCACTGCAGAGGGGGTGGAGCCTGGGAAAAATGGGAGGGGCTTTGTGAGAGGAGGCGGGGCTAAGAGCATGTTCAAGTGCCAGAGTGGAATGCCCAGGTTCCAGGCCTAAAAGAAGACCCAGGATGAGCTTTGGTGGCCAAACCTGTCTTTTGCTGCCTCCCCTTTTCAGGTCCTGGCCCAGAACTCAGGCTACGACCCCCAGGAAACGCTGGTCAAAGTCCAGGCCGAATATGCCACAGCCGGGCAGCTGGTCGGCGTGGACCTCCACTCCGGTAGGTTGGCATCCACACGACACTTCGGGAACACTTCCGCTGCTGATGTTCGAGACTTTTTAATTTCTTTTTTTTAAAAATTGTTTTCTAGGTGAGCCCATGATGGCGGCCGCAGCAGGCGTCTGGGACAATTACAACGTGAAGAAGCAGCTGCTTCATTCCAGGTGAATATTTTAACACTGGGCCCGTCTTCGGGCCTCTTAAGGCTCCTCGAGCAGGAAGTCAAGACTCCCAAAGGTTGGAAGGGACTTTGAAGGCCACCCGGCCCATCCTTTCCATGTTATTATTTATTTATGGTAATAATAATAGAATCTTAGCATTAGAGGGGACCCCGAGTGCTGTCCAGTCCATAATAATAATAATAATAATAATAATAATAATAATAATAATAATAATAATAATAATGGAATCCAAGGAGTGGCGCGGACCATCCTTTCCTTATTATTAATGCTGTAGTCCTAGAGTTGGAAGAGACCTCAAGGGCCATCCAGTCCATCTCTTCCGTTGTTGTTGTCATCCTAAGATTGGAGGGGACCTCAAGGACCAACCAGTCCATCTCTTTCCTGTTGTGCTACTCCTGCTGTTGTAATCCTAGGATTTGAGGAGACCTCCAGGGCCATCCAGCCCATCATTTCCTTATTATTATTATTGCTGGAGTCCTAGCGTTGGAGGAGACCTCAAGGGCTAACCAGTCCACCTCTTTCCTGTTGTTGCTGTGCTACTGTTGTTGTAATCCTAGGATTGGATGGGACCTCCAGGGCCATCCAGCCCATAATTTCCTCCTTATTTATATTATTATTTCTAGCTTGGGGACCCGGCCCTGCCCGGGTTATTTGAGAAGTGCAGCAGGATGTAGAGTGGGTCATGGGGGCTCTGTGTGCCAAGTTTGGTCTTGATCCATCATTATTGGGAGTTGCAGGTGGTATCATGAAATTACTGAAGGTAGTGGTCAAAGTGTAGTAGGATGTAGATTGGGTCATGGGGGCTCTGGGTGGCAAGTTTGGTCTTGATCCATCATTATTGGGAGTTGCAGTGGTATCATGAAATTACTGAAGGTAGTGCAAGTCCCATCATCTCTGTCCCCCGTCCCCCCCAAAGTGTAGTAGGATGTAGATTGGGTCATGGGGGCTCTGTGTGCTAAGTTTGGTCTGTATTGGTGAATGGATGAGGGTGCATTGTTTTTCGGAAGTGAGTGAAGGTACTTCAAGCCCCATCATCCGTGGTCCGTCTCACAGTAAACTGCACCAGGCTGTAGAGTGGGTCATGAGGGCTCTGTGTGCCAGATTTGGTGTTGATCAGTCATTGGAATAGGTTAGTAGCAGGATTGGGAAGTGAGGGAAGGTACTGCAAGTCCCATCATCCATGTTCTGTCCCCCTCCAAACTTCAGTAGGATGTGGAGTGGGTCACTGGGGCTTTGTGTGCCAAGTGTGGTCTTTATCGGTGTTTGTTGGGGGCCGCAGTGGTCTGTGGGAACAGAGGGGTGTGAAAGTACTACAAATCCCATCATCCATTGTCAGTCGTCCCCGAACCTCACCAGGACGTGAAGGCAGTCATGGGGGTTCTGTGTGCCAAGTTTGGTCTCAATCAGTAATTGGATGAGGGTCGCAGCAGACTTGGGAAGTGAGTAGAGGTACTTAAAGTCCCATCATCCATGGTCCACCCTCCTCCAAACTGCACCAGGATGTAGAGTGGGTCATGAGGGCTCTGTGTGGCAAGTTTGGTGTTGATCAATCATAGGATTAGGTTTGTAGCAGTCTTGGAAAGTGAGGGAAGGTACTGCAAGACACATCATCCATGTTCTGTCCCCCTCAAACTTCAGCTGAGGACCGGCGGTGCCCGGGTTATTTGAGGAAGGCATTGTGTGCCAAGGTTGGTCCGTATCAGTTGTTCATTTGGCTCGCAGTGGTTTCGGGAAGTGAGTGAAGGATTATGGACCATGGACCATAATCCATGGTCCATCCTCCTCCAAATTGCACCAGGATGTAGGGGGTTCTGTGTGGCAAATGTGGTCTTGAACAGTCATTGAATGAGGGTCGCAGCAGTCTCAGGAAGTGAGTGGAGGTACTTCAAGTCCCATCATCCGTGGTCCATCCTCCTGAAAACTGCACCAGGGTGTAAAGTGGGTCATGGGGGCTCTATGTGCCAAGTTTGGTCTTGATCGGTCACTGGATGAGAGTCGCAGCGGTCTCAGGAAGTGAGTAAAGATACTGCAAGTCCCATCATCCATAATCCGTCCTCCCACAAACTGCACCAGAATGTTGAGTTGGCCATGGGGGCACTCTTTGCCAAGTTTTGTCTTTATTGGTAATTGGATGAGTGTCGCTGTGGTCTCAGGGAGTGGAGGTACTTCAAGTGGTCCATCCTACTCGAAGCTGTACCAGCATGTAGTGTAGGTCAGTCATTGTCAACCGCTGTGCCTCGGCACACCAGTGTGCCGTGAGCTATCAGCTGGTGTGCCGCAAGAAAACCTCTTCCCCCGCCTTTCTTCCCCCTCCAAGGTTTTCCCAAGGCACACCAGCTGATCAAGGAACAGCGGTTGGGAACCCAACCCTCTCTAGGACCTAGACCTAGAGAGGCAGGGAGGCTCAGGAGGGGGGGCCGGGCGACACTCTCCTCCTCCTCCGAAAGTGAGCCCACAGGAACCTGGGCGCCTTGGGGAGCCGAGGGAAGGGAGGGGAGAGAAGAAGTGGTAAAGGCCAGGGAAGGAGGGAGCAAGCATCGCCGCCGAGCCTGCCTCTTCCCCCAGCAAGCGCGCGCTCACAGCTCCCTTCCTCCTCCAATCACGAGCGCAATGTCAGCGCCGTGTACGAGGTGAGTTGGGCGCGCTCCTGAATGGAGGAGGAAGGCAGCTGTCTGCGCCCCCCTCACCTCGCACGCGGCGCCGACATTGCACTCCTGATTGGAGGAGGAAGGGAGCTGGGCGTGTGCTTGCTGGCGGGGGAAAGAGGCAGGCTCGGCAGCATGCTTCAGAGGGGAAGCAGAAGCAGCAACCCTGAGTGCCGCCTCCTCTGCTCTGCTGGGACCTCCATCTCCCTGTCTTTCGCCCTCTGTGAGGGTTTCTCTCTCTCTCTCACTCCCTCTGCTTGCCGTCACCCCTGAGCTTTGCCTTGGGCTGCTCCTCCTTCCTCCTAGCATTCCCTCCCCCCCACTCCTTTGGACTGGGTTAAGAAGGAGGGGGAAAAAGGAGCCACGGCGAGAGGTTGGCAGGGGCGGCAAAAGGTGCCTGGCTTGATTTCCTTCTTTTGGGTCGCTCGCCCGCACCTTCCTCTCCCCAGTCCTTCCCACTTCCTTCCCACCACAGTTCCCCCCGCGTTTCCAACACCCCTTTCCACCCCGTCTTCCCTTTTCTAGTTTTCCCCTTCTTTACTATACCCAGCCCCTTCCACTATTCCAGCCCCCATCCCCACCTCAATCTATTCCACTTACCCCCTTGCATTTTCAATCTTTCCACTATTCCAGGCTCCCCTTTGCACCCCCGTCGTGCTCATTTTGCAGTCTTCCTTTCCCCATGCCCATCTTTTCCAGCTGCTCCTCTTTACCTCACCAATTTCCTAGTTACCTTCTCCCAATCCCCCCCCCCCATACACACACACACCACACTGGAGGCTTTCCACTTTTCCAGCCCCTTTTCATCCCAACCTGTATGCCAAGCTTATTCAATTCCATTTTTGTTGGAATTCAGAATGCTCTTGGATGGCAGAGGAACTATAAATCCCAGCAACTGCAATTCCCAAATGTCAAGATTCATTTTCTCTAAACTCCAACCATTGATCAATTTTGGGCATATTGAGTATTTATGCTAAGTTTGGTCTAGATTAATAGTCATTTGGGTTCACAGTGCTTTCCTGATGTAGGTGAACTACATCTCCCATAAATCACTGTCAATTCCTCCCAACTTCCTCCAGTATTCTCTGTTGGTCATGGGAGTTCTGTGTGCCAAGTTTGGTCTAGGTCTGTCATTCGTGGGGAATCTCAGTGGTCTGTTGAAGTCAGAGCTGAATTGGTTGAAGGTACTGCAAATCCCATCATCCGTTGCCCATACTCCCCAAACATAATTGTGTTTGTGATTAATCACTAGGCTTTAATTGTGTTCAATGTGGAGCAATGAATATACATCCTGCATATTTGAGAGTTGCATTAGAATTTGTAAGAGTAGCAAAATTATTTATGAAGTAGCAACAGAAATAATGTTGGGTGTCACCACAACACGAGGAACCTTATTTAGGGGTCACAGCATTAGAAAGGTTGAGAACCACTGTGTTAGTGTCATTTTGTGTCATTTTGGTTGGTAGTGTGCCCCAGGATTGTGTAAATGTAAAAAAGTGTGCCGTGGCTCAAAAAAGGTTGAGAAACACTGGTGTAGGTAATGGGAGCTCTGTGTGCCAAGTTTGGTCTTGATCAGTCATTGGATGAGGGTCGCAGCGGTCTCAGGAAGTGAGTGGAGGTACTTCAAGCCCCATCATCCATGCTCTGCTCTTCTCCAAACTGCACCAGGACATAGAGTGGGTCATGGGGGCTCTGTGTGCCAAGGTTGATATTTATCGGTCTTTGTTGTGGGCCACAGTGGTCTCTGGGAAGCAAAGCGCTTTGAAGTACTACAAATCCCATAATCCGTAGTTCATCTTTCTCAAACTGCACCAGGACGTAAAGGGCATCATGGGGGTTATGTGTGCCAAGTGTGGTCCAGGTCCGTCACCCGTGCTGGTCAGAGTAAGTGAGTGAAGGTACTGCAAGTCCTTCAAACTGCACCAGAACGTAGAGTGGGTCTTGGGGGGGGGGGTGTGTCTGTGTACCAACTGTAATCTTGTTCTGTCATTTTTGGGGGCCTAGTCAGGAAAATAAAGTTAAGTAAGCCTTTCTGTCAATTCAGGCTGAGGCCTAGTTTGTAGAATCAGCTGAAGGAAGCCTTTTTGTAAAGAACTCTGTCTGGCACCTTTGAGATTTGGGATGTTGGGATGCTGGCCTATCCATGGTCCATCCTCCCTCAAACTGCACCAAGGCGTAAAGTGGGTCTTGGGGTTCTGTGTGCCAAGTTTGGTTTTGTTGTCTCATTGTTGGGGGCTGCAAAGTGTTTTGGACTGAAACTCCCACCATGCCTGGCTGCCTCAGGGCTTTTCCTTGCCTCCCTCTGGCACTTTAGAGTCTCGGAATGTTCGTGGCTGGCCAATGGGAGTCGTTTATGCAAATAATGCTGCCACATATCCTTCCTGGCCTGTGAAAGTGGCTGCCCTCCGCATACCCGCATACATACATACAAACACTCCGTTTTATAAAGGTATACAGATATACAGATACAGATTATTGCTAGAGTCCTAGTGTTGGAGGAGACCTCAAGGGCCACCCAGTCCATCCCTTTCTAGCTGTTGCTGTGCTGCTGCTGCTGCTGCTGTTGTAATCCTGGGATTGGAGGGGTCCTCCAGGGCCATCTAGCCCATCATTTCTTTATTACTATTATTAATGCTAGAGTTGGAGGGGACCTCAAGGGCCATCCAGTCCACCACTTCCAAAATACTATTATGATTCTTATTGTAGTCTTAGAATTGGAGGGCACCCCAAGGGCTGTCCAGTCCATCCTTCCCATATTATTATTATTTATTATTATTATTATTATAGTCCTAAAGTTGAAGGAAATGTCAAGGGCCATCCAGTCCATCCCTTCCATATAATGATGATGGTGGTGGTGGTGATGATGGTAGTAACCCTAGGATTGGAGGAGATCTCAAGGGCCATCCAGCCCATCATTTCATTATTATTATTATTAATGCTAGAGTATTAGAGTTGGAGGGGACCTCAAGGGCCATCCAGTCCACCCCTTCCAAAATACTATTATGATTCTTATTGTAATCCTAGAATTGGAGGGCACCCCAAGGGCCGTCCAGTCCATCCTTCCATTATTATTATTACTATTATTATTATAGTCCTAAAGTTGTAGGAGATGTCAAGGGCCGTCCAGTCCATTCCTTCCATATAATGATGGTGGGTGGTGGTGGTGGTGGTGATGGTAGTAACCCTAGGATTGGAGGAGATCTCAATGGCCATCCAGCCCATCATTTCATTATTATTATTATTATTAATGCTAGAGTATTAGAGTTGGAGGGGACCTCAAGGGCCAGCCAGTCCACCCCTTCCAAAATATTATTATGATTCTTATTGTAATCCTAGAATTGGAGGGCACCCCAAGGGCCGTCCAGTCCATCCTTCCATTATTATTATTACTATTATTATTATAGTCCTAAAGTTGTAGGAGATGTCAAGGGCCGTCCAGTCCATTCCTTTCATATAATGATGGTGGTGGTGGTGGTGGTGGTGATGGTAGTAACCCTAGGATTGGAGGAGATCTCAAGGGCCATCCAGCCCATCATTTCATTATTATTATTATTATTAATGCTAGAGTATTAGAGTTGGAGGGGACCTCAAGGGCCAGCCAGTCCACCCCTTCCAAAATATTATTATGATTCTTATTGTAATCCTAGAATTAGAGGCACTCCAAGGGCCATCCAGTCCATCCTTCCATTATTATTATTATTATTACTATTATTATTATAGTCCTAAAGTTGTAGGAGATGTCAAGGGCCGTCCAGTCCATTCCTTCCATATAATGATGGTGGTGGTGGTGGTGGTGGTGGTGGTGATGGTAGTAACCCTAGGATTGCTACTATTATTATTATAGTCCTAAAGTTGTAGGAGATGTCAAGGGCCGTCCAGTCCATTCCTTCCATATAATGATGGTGGGTGGTGGTGGTGATGGTAGTAACCCTAGGATTGGAGGAGATCTCAAGGGCCATCCAGCCCATCATTTCATTATTATTATTATTATTAATGCTAGAGTATTAGAGTTGGAGGGGACCTCAAGGGCCAGCCAGTCCACCCCTTCCAAAATATTATTATGATTCTTATTGTAATCCTAGAATTAGAGGCACTCCAAGGGCCATCCAGTCCATCCTTCCATTATTATTATTATTATTACTATTATTATTATAGTCCTAAAGTTGTAGGAGATGTCAAGGGCCGTCCAGTCCATTCCTTCCATGTAATGATGGTGGTGGTGATGATGGTAGTAATCCTAGGATTGGAGGAGATCTCAGGGGCCACCCAGCCCATCCTTTCATTTTCTTAATTAATAATAGTATTGGAGTTGGAGGGGACCTCAAGGGTCAGCCAGTCCACCCCCTTCCAGGTGATGATAATAAATGTAATCTTAGGGTTGGAGGGGACCCCAAGGGCTATCCAGTCCATCCTTTCCATATTAATAATAAATATTATTATAGTCCTAAAGTTGTAGGAGATGTCAAGGGCCATCCAGTCCATCTCTTCCATATAATGATGATGGTGATGATTAATGTAATCTTAGGGTTGGAGGGGACCCCAAGGGCTATCCAGTCCATCCTTTCCATATTAATAATTATTATTATTATTATTATTATTATTAGAGTCCTAGAGTTGTAGGAGATGTCAAGGGCTATCCAGTCCATCCTTTCCATATTAATAATAATAATAATAATTATTGTAATATTAGAGTCCTAGAGTTGTAGGAGATGTCAAGGGCTATCCAGTCCATCCTTTCCATATTAATAATAATAATTATTATTATTATTATTAGAGTCCTAGAGTTGTAGGAGATGTCAAGGGCCATCCAGTCCATCTCTTCCATAATAATAATAATAATTATTATTATTATTAGAGTCCTAGAGTTGTAGGAGATGTCAAGGGCCATCCAGTCCATCTCTTCCATATAATGATGATGGTGATGATGAATGTAATCTTAGGGTTGAAGGGGACCCCAAGGGCTATCTAGTCCATCCTTTCCATATTAATAATAATGCTGGAGTCCTAGGGTTGGAGGAGGCCTCCGGGGCCACCCAGTCCACCCCTTCCAAATTAATATTATGATTAATTATAATATTAAGGCCAAAGAGGGTTGGTCCAGATGGCCTTTGGGGTTCCCTTCCACTTACTGTATTCTCTTCCGCAGCACGGTCATTGCCAGCAACATCCTCCTGGTGGACGAGATCATGAGGGCCGGGATGTCCTCCCTCAAAGGCTGAAGGAAGAGAAGCAGGATAATCCCAGGATCGCTATTTATTCTCCAAGTGATGCCACTCAACTCGAATTCGTTCTTCTTTCTTATTCTTCTTCCCAGTAAATGACAAATGACAACAACATGCTTCCTGTTCTTTTTATTTGTGGCTGCTTTGTCCAGGGTCTACACAAGCAACACATAGTTGAGCTTTGGTGCACTATGACTCCCAGGATCCCTCCCCCATATAAGGATTCTGGGAGTTGTAGTCTTTTTTTAAAATTCTTTTTATTATGCATTTTCCTTTTTTTTCCACAGGGAATGGGAGAGGTCAAGCGGGGAAAGGGGCAGGCTGGGGGAGGCATGGTCGGGGTAAGGAAGGGGCTGTGGGGGTACATAAAAAAAAGACTTCCCGAAAGATTATCCTGATTGTCCCGGTTTCTTATTCTTCTTCAGTCTATGGTCTGTGCGAATGATGTATTCAATTACAGTTTAGTCAACCCCCCTCTCCTGGGGGGGGAGGGGGTGTTCCTTTCCGACTTTTGAGTCATATATCATTAATCTATGTATATAAAAATCGAGTGGTCGTGGGTTGTCCGTTATGCACGGCCAAGCTATACGCCCCACTAACACAAATCCCACGAAACACATTCCCCCAGACCACGAGGTACATACATAACACAAAAAACCCCACCTCCCTACCTGGCAACCCCCCCAAAAACAGTCCCCAAAAACCGCCCATTGCCTCCCATTCTGCGCTGGCCGCGAGCGCTGAAAAGAGGGAGAACAATCGCGCAGGCGCACTCCGACCCCCCTCCCAACCCCCCCAACCCATCCCGTCACCCTCTCTCCCCACTCACCGGGACCTCCGCAGCCACACCGGCGGCGCCCTAACCGCCTCCTCGCCAGTGCCCGCACGTCCCCGGTCCCAGAGCAGCTCTGGGACGCCGCACTACACTTCCCAGAAACCTCAGCATAAACCGAAAGTGGCCATGCGGGGCCTTCTGGGAAGTGTAGTCCGAAAGGCGGGACTTCCCGAAACGGCCCTGACGCCACCCACCACACCCAAAAAGGGGCGGGCCGCGTACGACGCTGGCCATGTGCGGCAGGGCGGGAGGCAGGCCCGGAGATCGCCGATCCACCCTCCGCCGTGTCCCCCGCGGTTCCATCGACCGCGACTGAAAGAAGGTACGATCCCGGGCTTACCATGCTTCACGCCGCTGCAACCGCGGGGGACACGGTGGAGGGCAGATCGCCGATCTCCGGGCCTGCATCCCGCCCTGCCGCGCATGGCCACCGTCGTACGCGGCCCGCCCCTTATTGGGAGACAGAGAGGGAATGAGAGAGACAAAGGGGAGGCCTGAGAGAGGGGGGGGGAGTGACACAGAGAGAAAGGGGGAAGAGAAGGGGGAATCAGACACCGAGAGAGGAGGGGGGGAGAGGGGGAAGTGAAACAGAGAGGGGGGGGAGAGACAAAAGGGGGAATCAGACAGAGGGGGAAGTGTACATACACACAGACATACACATAAACAGACACAGACACATACACACACACAAACATACACACACAAACATACACATACACACAAATACATACATACACAGACACGCACATGCACATACATACACACACACCAACAGACACACATACATGCACACACACATACAGACACACATACAAAACACATTGTCAAATCATTTCCAACTCTTACATACACACACTTCCACACATCTCCTAAATAGGGCACAGCAACGCGTGCCGGGTTCAGCTAGTGTCTATTATAAACTTTAACCTTTGGTTTTGTAAATAAGTTTTGAATCCCGTCCAGTCCGTCGCATTTTTCTTGTTAGAGAGTTTTTGAGTTAGGGCATCCATTTGGATTACATCAAAGATTTTGAGAATCCATTCTTCACTATCTGGAATCGAATTCATCTTCCAGTGTCTAGCGAGGACAATGCGCGCACAGGCGCTCATGGTGAAGATTTTCTCTTGGTTTTCGTTCAGCAGCGGGTTTGATATGCCTAACAGGTAGTGTTGGGGATCTCTCTTGAATTTTATTTTTAAATTTTTTTGAGTTTCCTTATGTATGTCCTGTCCAGTATTTTGTTACCTTTGTGCAACTCCACCACTGGTGGAGATATGTTCCTACCTCCCTATTGCATTTCCAGCATCGGTCTGAAATACTTTTATTGAATTTTGCTAATTTCGCTGGGTAAAGATGCCACCGGAATTGCATCTTGAGCCAGTTTTCCCGTGTTTCTGTTGTTGTGGTATATTTTAATTTTTCCCCGCCAGATTTCTTCCCATTGTTGGTATAGGATCGAGTGGCCTAGGTCTTTGGCCCACTTGACGTGGCCTTCCTTTATCGTTTCGTCCTCCAGTTCCCATCTTAGGAGCTGCTTGTACAGATAACTTATATTTTTCTTTTTCTTTGCCATTGCCGATTCCCATACCTTGTCCTCACTAAATCCTATTTTCTGATCTTCTTTAAACCTCTGATTTATTTGGTGATATTGGAACCACGACAGCATTGGGTTTTCCTTTCTCAACTCATCCATCGTTTTTATGGTCCACGTATTGTTTTGTTTCTTCAGAATTTGTCTGTATGTGATCCATTTGTCCTTAGCTTTGGAGTTGTAGTCTTTACATTGACGGATGGGTGTCCCCATTGTTATGGCTTGTAGGGTGAGGTGCTTTGAGTCAACTTTGGCGGAGGAAAAAATGCAGATTATATCCCAAAATAAAGGAGAAGCTCGTGTCTGGATAAATAGTACACACTTTAAAACAACCGGAAGAATTAAACTCTTAACTAAAAACTACAGAACTGTTTACAGATCTGACCCTGAAAGCCTGCTGGAATAAAAACGTCTTGCACGCTCTACGGAACTTTGTTGAATCTCTCAAAGCTCGCGCATCTTCCGGCAGAGCGTTCCAAAGAGTTGGAGCTATGATCGTGAAGGCCCGCCGTCTAGTCGATGTCTGCCGAGATGAGCGGCAGCTAGGAATCATCCAAAGATTTTGATCAGTGGAGCAGAGTGACCTCTGGGGTTGATATGGGGTGAGACGGTCCCTCAAGTACGACACCCCTTGACCGTATAAGGCAGGGGTCAGGAACCTTTTTGACTCAAAAGAGTGCCATAAAAGCTAAATATTTGGAAATGTATTTTCAGTGAGAGCCATATATAATATATGTATATATTTATTAAGACTGAATTCAACTCAATGTGAGAATATACGTACATACTATGAGGAAAGGATTCCCCCGGCAGAATGACGGGACTCCTCAGACCTGGCTCTGCAAAAGGCACGCTCAGGACTCTGGGAAGGAAGAGAAGGCGGAAGGAAGGGGGAAAGAAAGAAGAAATGAGGGAGGGGGGAGAGGAAGAAAGAAAAGAACGAACTATTCGAAAGGAAAGAACATAAGAAGAGCCATGCTGAATCGGACCTCAGCCCATCTAGTCCAGCATTCTGTGTCACACAGTGGCCCACCGGTTGTACACAGGGATCTCGAGCAGAAGGGAGGGCAAAACCCTCACCTGCTCCCGACCCCACAACCAGTACCCAGGGAAATCCTGCTTACCTCAACCAACTCCGAGGTGGCACTTGAATGTCCATTTCAGTAGCTACTGATTCCCTTGGTATCCATGAATCTGTCTAATCCTGCCTTGAAGCTGTCCAGGCTGACCGCTGTCACAACCTCCTCTGGAAGTGAGTTCCATAACCCAATGACCCTCTGGGTGAAGAAATATTTCCCTTTATTAGTCCTAACTTTCCTACCTTGGAGCTTCAGGGAGTGCCCCTAGTCCTAGTGTTGGGTGACAGAGAAAATAATTTTTCTTTATTCACCTTTTCTATCCCATGCATGATTTTATACACTTCGATCAAGTCACCTCTTAAACGCCGTCTTTCAAGGCTGAAAAGACCAAGGCGTTACAACCTGGTTTCATAAGGGAGCTGCTCCATCCCTTGGATCATTCTTGTTGCCCTTTTCTGTACCTTTTCCAGTTCCGTTATATCCTTCTTGAGGTGCGGTGACCAGAATTGTACACAGTACTCCAGATGTGGCCTCACAGTACTCCAGATGTGGCAATACAACATTTGACGACCTATTTTCGATTCCCTTCCTGATCATGCCAAGCATAGAATTTGCTTTTTTTACTGCTGCAGCGCACTGGGTTGACATCTTCATTGAGCTGTCCACCAAGACCCCAAGATCCCTTTCCTGGTTTGTCTCAGAAAGCTTTGACCCCATCAATTGGTAGGTGTAGTTGGGGTTCTTTGCCCCGATGTGCATGACTTTACACTTGTTTAGGTTAAAATGCATTTGCCACTTTGTTGCCCATTCACTCAATTTCGAGAGATCTTTCTGGAGCTCTTTACAGTCAGTTTCATTTTTAACTACCCTGAACAATTTAGTGTCGTCTGCAAACTTTGCTACCTCAGAATTCACTCCTACATCCAGGTCATTAATGAATAAATTAAAAAGTAACGGACCCAAAACTGAACCTTGGGGTACGCCACTTCTCACCTCTTTCCACCCAGAGAAATGTCCGTTTATTACCACCCTTTGTTTCCTACAGTTTAGCCAGGTTCCAATCCAGGACAAGACCTGTCCCCTGATTCCATGGCTGAAGAGCTTGTTTAGGAGCCTTTGGTGAGGGACTTTGTCAAAAGCCTTTTGAAAGTCAAGGTAAACAATATCGACTGGGTCCCTTTTATCTATGTGTTTATTTACACCCTCAAAGAATTCTAACAAGTTAGTAAGACATGATTTGCCTTTGCAGAAACCATGTTGATTTTCTTTCAGCAATGCCTGTTCTTCTATGTGCCTAGTAATTTTTTCTTTAATAATGGTTTCCATCACTTTGCCTGGAACTGAGGTTAAACTGACTGGTCTATAATTTCCTGGATCACCTCTGGATCCTTTCTTGAAGATCGGTGTTACATTTGCCTCCCTCCAGTCCTCGGGTACAGTGCCTGATCTTAGAGAAAGGTTATATATCTTAGCTAGAAGTTCAGCAATTTCACACTTGAGTTCCTTAAGAACTCTGGGGTGGATGCCATCTGGCCCTGGTGATTTGTTGACATTTAGTTTAGTAAGGCATATGAGAACATCCTCCTTGTTTATCTCTATCTGTTTTAATTCTTTTAATTCCCTCCCTGAAAAAACTGACTCAGCTGCAGGCATATGTTGTCTGTCCTCCTGTGTGAAAACGGAGGCAAAGAAGTCATTTAGCCGCTCAGCAATCTCCTTGTCTTCGCTGATTTTCCCTTTCTGACCATTGTCGTCGAGTGGCCCAACTGCTTTTCTAGTTGGGTTCCTGCTTCTGATGTACTTAAAGAAGTTTTTGTTGTTTTTTTAAAAAAAAGCAGGAGAGAGACGAGGGGAAAAGGAAGAAGGAAAAAATGGGAAGGAAAGGGTGGGGAAAAGAGTGAGGAAAAAGTAAAATAATGAAGGGAGAGGGAAGTGAAAAGGAAGAAGGAAGGGAAGACAGGGGAAAAATAGAAGATGAAGGAAGAGGGGAAATGGAGGAAAGAAGGAAGGAGAGGGAAGGAAAAGGAAGAAGGAGGGAAGGAAGGAGAATGGAGGAAAGTAGGAAGGGGTGAAGGGGAAGGAAGGAACAGGGAGAATGGAGGAAAAGGAAGGAGGGAGAAGGAAGGAACAGAGAGAGGGGGAGGAAGGAAGGGCGAATGGAGGAAAGAAAGGAGAGGGAGGGAAAAGGAAGAAGGAGAATGGTGAAGGAGAATGGAGGAAAGGGGGTAAGGAGAGAAGGAAAGAGTGAAGGGAGAAAGTGGAAGGAAGAAAAGGCGAATGGAGGGAAGGGGAGAGAGGGAGCTGCATGATGGGAAACCGAGGCCCGGGCTGCTCTGGAGAGCCAGATGCAATCATGAAAAGAGCCACGTCTGGCTCCCGAGCCGTAGCTTCCCTACCCCTGATATAAGGCCTTGTGGGTGATCATCCGCACTTGGAAGGAGACCCGGTGCTCCACTGGTAGCCAATGCAGCTGCTGCCATCTTGAAACCGCTGCAGCTGCTCCGCTACTGCCCTCTCAATTACCTTACCCAGGAACGGAAGGTTCGACACCGGGCGGTAGCTAGAGGGAACCAAACGATCTTAAGTCCGTTTTTTTCAGCAGCAGACATACCACAGCCTCTTTCGGCCTCTCTCCTCCCTCTCCCCTTCCTTCTTTCCTCCATTCTCCGTCTTCCTTCCTTCCTCTTCCTTTGTTCGTCCCCTTCACCCCTTCCTTCTCTCTTTCCTTTTCCCCTCCTCTCTCCCCTTCCTTCTTTCCTCCATTCTCCCTCTTCCTTCCTTCCTTCCTTCCTTCCTCTTCCTTCCTTCCTTTCTTTCTTTCTCCCCTTCACCCTTTCCTTCTCTCCTTCCTTTTCCCTCCCTCTCTCCCCTTCCTTCTTTCCTCCATTCTCCGTCTTCCTTCCTTCCTCTTCCTTTGTTCGTCCCCTTCACCCCTTCCTTCTCTCTTTCCTTTTCCTCCTCCTCTCCTTCCTTCTTTCCTCCATTCTCCCTCTTCCTTCCTTCCTTCCTTCCTTCCTTCCTTCCTTCCTTCCTTTTCCTTTCTTTTCTTTCTTTCTCCCCTTCACCCTTTCCTTCTCTCCTTCCTTTTCCCTCCTCTCTCCCCTTCCTTCTTTCCTCCATTCTCCCTCTTCCTTCCTTCCTTCCTTCTCTTCCTTTCTTTTCCCCTTCACCCTTTCCTTCTCTCCTTCCTTTTCCCTCCCTCTCCCCTTCCTTCTTTCCTCCATTCTCCCTTCCTTCCTTCCTTCCTCTTCCTTCCTTCCTTCCTTTCTTTCTCCCCCTTCACCCTTTCCTTCTCTCCTTCCTTTTTCCTCCCTCTCTCCCCTTCCTTCTTTCCTCCATTCTCCCTCTTCCTTCCTTCCTCTTCCTTTCTTTCTCCCCCTTCACCCTTCCCTCTCTCCTTCCTTTTCCCTCCCTCTCCCCTTCCTTCTTTCCTCCATTCTCCTCTTCCTTCCTTCCTTCCTCTTCCTTTCTTTCTTTCTCCCCTTCACCCTTTCCTTCTCTCTTTCCTTTTCCCTCCCTCTCTCCCCTTCCTTCTTTCCTCCATTCTCCATCTTCCATCCTTTCTTCCTCTTCCTTCCTTTCTTTCTCCCCTTCACCCTTTCCTTCTCTCCTTCCTTTTCCCTCCCTCTCTCCCCTTCCTTCTTTCCTCCATTCTCTTCCTTCCTTCCTCTTCCATCCTTTCTTCTCCCCTTCACCCTTTCCTTCTCCTTCTTCCTTCCTTTTCCCTCCCTCTCCCCTTCCTTCTTTCCTCCATTCTCCCTCTTCCTTCCTTCCCTCTTCCTTCCTTTTCTTTCACCCTTTCCCCTCTTCCTTCCTTTTCCCTTCCTCTTCCCTTTCTTCTTTCCTCCATTCTCCCTCTTCCTTCCTTCCTTCCTTTCTTCCTTCCTCCTTCACTTTCCTATCCTTCTCTCCTTCATTTTCCCTCCCTCTTCCTTCCTTCCTCTTCCTTCCTTTCTCCCTCTTCCTTCCTTCCTTCCTTCCTTTTCCTTTTCACCCTCTCCCCTTCCTTCCTTCCTCCCTCTCTCCCCTTCCTTCTTTCCTCCATTCTCCCTCTTCCTTCCTTCAAATGCGCTGTGACTGCCGCTTCCTTTCCGGGAGTTGTAGTTCAGTCACAACCAGGGAAACTGTGACCTCCACCAATGATGAACCTGGACCAAGCTTGGCACACAGAACCCCCATGACTCACTCAACCTACTGGAGGGGTTTGAGGGGACTGACTCACCATAGTGGGAGTTGTAGTTTACCCTGCAGCCAGAGAGCACACGGAGCCCCACCTGTGATGCATCTGGAGCAGACTTGCCCAACATAACAAACTTTAAGTACTAATGGATCTTCAGGGGCTTAACCTGGCCTGATGTGAGTTGTAGTTTACTCACAACCTATGCATTTTGGACAATTAAAAAACAAGCTTTATAAAATAACCCGGGGACCAAAGATAGTAACGATAATAACTCCTGAAGGAGAAACTTCTGTCTGGAGAATAATAATAATAATTTATTAGGATATTTTATTATTATTATTCCAAAATAAGCTTCTTTAGTTTGGGATATTATTAACTGCAATATTAGTTCAGAAACAAAAAATATATTAAAATTAATACTAAATATTAATTATATATAACATAATAATAATACATCCGAAAGGGGAAACTTGTTTCTGACTTAATATTACAGTTAATAACACCCCAAACTAAAGAAGCTTATTTGGGAATAATAATAAAATATAAATTACTATCATTATATACAAGTGGGAATGTTATATAATAATAACATAATAATATATCCTAAAGGAGAAACTTGTTTCTGAACTAATATTACAGTTAATAATATTCCAAACTAAATAAGCTTATTTTGGAATAATAATAATAAATTATAATAAATTATTATTATTATATACAAGTGGGAATGTTATATAATAATAATCTATCTTAAAGGGGAAACTTTGTGAACTAATATTACAGTTAATAACATCCCAAACTAAATAAGCTTATTTTGGAATAATAATAATAAATTATAATAAATTATTATTATATTATTATTATTATTATATACAAGTGGGAATGTTATCCCAAACTATCTTAAAGAAGCCTAATTTTGTTAATAATCCCAAATTTTATTTTGGAATTTATTTATTTATTTATATTTATTGTATTTATATACCGCTCCATTCCCTTAGGCTCGGGCAGGTTTACATAGATAAAAGCATAGCAATAACAATAAAACAATTTAAACACTATACATTAAAACACTATAAAACTGTAAAACAGCTGTCCAAATTGTCACAATACCAAGATATAGGACAGTCAAGTAGGAGCATTAATATCAATATTAATAATAAAGTATCCTAATAAATTATTGTTATTATACATAATTAACATTTAGTATTAATTTTAATGTATTAATATTTATTTAATAACATAATAGAAAATGGGATATTATTAACTGTAATATTAGTTCAGAAATAAGTTTTGCCTTTAGGATATATTATTATTATTATGTTGTTATATATAATAATTAATATTAATTTTAATGTATTAATATTTATTTAATAACATAATAGAAAATGGGATATTATTAACTGTAATATTAGTTCAGAAATAAGTTTTGCCTTTAGGATATATTATTATTATTATTATGTTGTTATATATAATAATTAATATTAATTTTAATGTATTAATATTTATTTAATAACATAATAGAAAATGGGATATTATTAACTGTAATATTAGTTCAGAAATAAGTTTTGCCTTTAGGATATATTATTATTATGTTGTTATATATAATAATTAAGATTAATTTTAATTTATTAATATTTTTTTTATTTATATACTATATTTTTATTCTTAGCCCGAAGGCGACTCGAGGCAATGTATTTATAATAGAAAAATAAATATTATTTAATAATAACATTGTTATTATTAAATAAATATTAATGACTTAAAATTAATACATATATAAACAATTATGTTTTAATATAATAATAAAATATTAATAATTATTATTTTAATATGTTTTGTTATCATATATAATAAAATTATTTACTATTTAATAATATTTTATTAGTATTTATTATTATTATTATTATTATTCATAGGATATGTTATTATTATATTCCCAAAGGAGAATCTTATTTCTGAGTTGGATCATTATCATCATCATCATCATCATCACCTTCCTAGGCTAAAGAGGAAGCTGGTTTTCCAAACTGAACCAAAGTTCCAAAGCATGCTTCCTAGGAGGAAGTTGTTGTCTACGTCATTTCCGGTCCCTCCCCCCAAGCATGCTGGGAATCGTAGTTTTCCCCTCAGAAGTCCATTGAAATAAGGGAAGTGGAAGGGCATGCAGGGCTTTTGGCTCCTTTCTTCCTCCTTCATCTTCTTCCTGCCTCTGAATGGTAAGGACTACAGGTCCCATCATCCCCCCTCTCTTTCTCCCTCTTAATTGATGTTATTTTGTGATATTGTGTTATTACATTATTATTATATTATTATTACTAACACTGAATGGCCTTGCAGCTTCAAAGCCTGGCTGCCTCCTGCCTGGGGGAGTCCAGGGTGGGAGGAAGAAGTCTTCTCTGCTGGAGGCAAGTGGGAATGCTACAGTTGGCCACTTTGATTAGCTTTGAATGGCCTTGCAGCTTCAAAGCCTGGCTGCCTCCTGCTTTGGGGGGGGGGAGGGGAGGAATGTTCTCTCGAAGCATTCTCTCCTGACGTTTCGCCCCCATCGATGGCAGGCATCCTTAGAGCTTGTGAGGTCTGTTGGAAGCTAGGCAAGGGGGATTTGTATCTATATAAATAGACACGTCATGTTTGGTTGTGGGATTGACACAACTCAAAAACCACTGGACGGATTGACACCGAATTTGGGCACAAGACACCTAACAGTCCAATGAGTGTCCATCACCCCTAAAACACACACACACACACACACACACACACAACCCCAGCAGAACAGACTTCAAAACCCAAAAATACACCATATACACATACACTCATATATACATGCACACATTCATACACAAACATGTATATATGCACAAACACAAATATACACATACACAAATATATATACATATACACATATACATATGCACACACAAATATACATATATACACACATGCACACATGCATACACACATGTATATATGCACAAACACAAATATACACATATACATATGCACACACAAATATACATATATACACACATGCATACATTCATACACACATGTATATATGCACAAACACATACACAAACATGTACATATGCACACACAAATATACATATATACACACATGCACACATGCATACACACATGTATATATGCACAAACACAAATATACACATACACAAATATATATATACATATACACATAGACATATGCACACACAAATATACATATATACACACATGCACACATGCATACACACATGTATATATGCACAAACACAAATATATACATATGCACACACAAATATACATATATACACACATGCATACATTCATACACACATGTATATATGCACAAACACAAATATACACATACACAAATATATATACATATACACATACATATGCACACACAAATATACATATATACACACATGCATACATTCATACACACATGTATATATGCACAAACACAAATATACACATACACAAATATATATACATATACACATATACATATGCACACACAAATATACATATATACACACATGCATACATTCATACACACATGTATATATGCACAAACACAAATATATATACATACACAAATATATATACATATACACATATCCATATGCACACAAATATACATATATACACACATGCACACATGCATACACACATGTATATATGCACAAACACAAATATACACATATACATATGCACAAATATACATATATACACACATGCATACATTCATACACAACACACAAATATACATATATACACAGATGCATACATTCATACACACATGTATATATGCACAAACACAAATATACACATACACAAATATATATACATATACACATACATATGCACACACAAATATACATATATACACACATGCACACATGCATACACACATGTATATATGCACAAACACAAATATACACATATACATATGCACACACAAATATACATATATACACACATGCATACATTCATACACACATGTATATATGCACAAACACAAATATACACATACACAAATATATATACATATACACATACATATGCACACACAAATATACATATATACACACATGCACACATTCATACACACATGTACAAACACAAATATGCACAAACACAAATATATACACATATACATATACATACACAAAAATATACATATATACATGCATACATTCATACACAAACATGTATATATGCACAAACACAAATATACATATATACACACATGCACACATGCATACACACATGTATATATGCACAAACACAAATATATATACATACACAAATATATATACATATACACATATACATATGCACACACAAATATACATATATACACACATGCACACATGCATACACACATGTATATATGCACAAACACAAATATACACATACACAAATATATATACATATACACATATACATATGCACACACAAATATACATATTTACACACATGCATACACACATGTGTATATATGCACAAACACAAATATACACATACACAAATATATATACATATACACATGCACACCTACATGCACACATACAATATATACATACAAATATGCATATAATAATAATAATAACACTTTATTTATATTCCACCCTTCTCACCCCGAAGGGGACTCAAGCACACATATACACAATATGCATGCACACATATAAACACACAAATACACACACACACACATATATACAAACACAAACACACACACACATATATATATACGCAAACGCACATACACGAATATATATATATATATATACACACACACACACACATACATACAGTATATATACACACACAAAGCACATATGCACAGACTAGGCCACAGCAACATATGACGGGACGGCTGGTATATAAATAAAAACGTCATGTTCGTTTGTGGGATTAACATAACTCAAAAATCACTGGACGAATTGACACCAAATTTGGATGCAAGACACCTACTAACCCAAGGTGTGATCATCACTCAAAAATTTTGATTTTGTCATTTGGGAGTTGTAGTTGCTGGGATTTATAGTTCACCTACAATCAAAGAGCATTCTGAACTCCACCAACAATGGAATTGAACCAAACGTGGCATACATGACCAACAGAAAACCCTCAAAGTATTTGATAGGCATTGACCTTGAGTTTGGGAGTTGTAGTTCACCTACATCCAGAGAGCACTGTGGACTAAATTATGGATCTGGACCAAACTTGGCACGAATACTCCACATGCCCAAATATGAACACAAATGAAGTTGGGGGGCAATAGACCTTGACATTTAGGAGTTGTAGTTACTGGGATTTCTAGTTCACTTACAATCAAGGAGCACTCGGAAGTCCACCAATGATAGGATTGGAGCAAACTTCCCACTCAGAACTACTGATAATACAATATAATAATTGTATATTATATATTACATGTATAAATATAAATACAAATGTAACGTTCGCTTGTGGGATTAACGTAACTCAAAAACCACTGGACGTGTGGACACCAAATTTGGACACAAGACACCTCTCAGGCCAACGAGTGACCATCACTCATAAAAACACTGGAAAACACTGCGGAACGGACTTAGAAAGCCAAAAAACCATAAAAATGCATTACAACGCATGCGCAAAATCACATATATACACAAACACACATACAAACAAATATATACACACAACACATATACACTAGACATGAGAAAAATGAAACGGAAATTAAAAGGATTCGTTAGTGATTCGTATGTAATGGGACTTTTGAGCTTTTACGGATCGCTGTCGCGAACCCGGAAGTAGACTTTCTTTTACGACACTTTGCGGCGCCATTTTTGTATCTGGGTCGTAAAGCATTCGTATGGTTTCTTTGCCCTTAGTAAGCGTGTTCTGTCATTGGCTGATGGATACCAGGTGGTACCATCACCCCACCATCACTCCACCTTTCCTTTAGCCAATCAGAGGCAAAGAAACATGGATGGGGTGAACGAGGGCCTCCTCCTCCTCTCTCGCCAATGGCAGGGCGGCGAGAGAGGAGGAGGAGGCCCTTGCTCACCCCCCTCGCCTCTCTCTAGCCCCGATCCATGGATGCATGGATCGGGCCAGAGAGAGGCAGAGAGGGGCGCGGTGGGCCTTTCTCCTCCTCTCTCGCCGCCCTGCCATTGGCGAGAGAGGAGGAGGAGGCCCTTGCTCACCCCCCTCGCCTCTCTCTAGCCCCGATCCATGGAGGCCAATCTGAGACAGGCAAGTTCGGTTGCAGAAAGCACAGCAGAAAGTCTATATATTATACATATATCTTTCTGTTTAATTGCTATTAGGGAAATAAAATGTGAACAAAGGAAGGAAGGAGACACTGGAAGAAGTAGAGAAGGGAGGAGGGAAGGAAGGAAAGAGAAAAGAAGGGATGGGGAACCAAAGAGCAAAGGAAGGAATGAAAGAAGAGGGTAGAGAAGGAAGAAAGGAGGGAAAGGGGAAATAATAAGGGGGGGAGAATCGTACTTCACTTTCACAATTGTCCTGAGAGCAAGTAGCTACTACCTCTTATATTTATGTTATACATGTACAGCTCCACTTAGTTGCACTGCAGAGGTGAAGGGGAATGTTCCCCCCTTGATTTTTAACGGTTTCCCTGCTTTTCAGACTTTAGAACCAATTTAGAATTTCGTTAATACTTACGTTACATTTTAGAACTTTTGGGAAATTTTTTTGTAAGTCTTTCTTTTACTAATCAAAAAAAAAATCCCCTCCCATTTGATTTTAGAATCGCGATTTTTGGGTTCTAAAGCATGCCTAGTATACACAGACAGGGCCACCGCAACACATGGCAGGGGACGGCTAGTGTGTGTGTGTGTATATATGTGTGTGTGTGTGTGTGTATCTATCTATCTATCTATCTATCTATCTATCTATCTATCTATCTGTGGAATGATGTCCAGTGTGGGAGAAAGAACTCTTCTCGGTTTGACAATAAATGTTGCCATTGGCCACCTTGATTAGCACTGAATAATAGCCTTGCAGCTTCGAAGCCTGGATGCTTCCTGCCTGGGGGAATCCATTGTGGGGGAGTGTTCCTTTCAGAGTGTTCCGTGTAGAAATGGGCTCTGGCTGGGCTGAGAGGGCTCCCCATGGCTACTCTTTCCCTTGATACAATTAATTGCTCGTTGTGGTGTGGCAATGGTGAAACAGGGCTGGGATGTCTTCTGGGAAATTCTGGTTGATTTGTGCGATGATGTCCGCTACCGGCACCTTGGCAGGAAGCAGCCAGGCTTTGAAGCTGCAAGGCCATTTAATGCTAACCAAGCCGGCCAATGGCAACATTTGTTGTCAAACAGAGAAGAGTTCTTTCTCCCACCCAGGACGTCGTTCCACAGGGATATAAACCCCACTAACAGACCTCACAACCTCTGAGGACGCCTGTCATAAATGTGGGCAGAACGTCAGGAGAGAATGCTTCTGGAACACGGCCATACAGCCCGGAAAACCCGCAGCAACCCAGTGATTCTGGCCATGAAAGATTTTGACACCACATTATATATAATAGTGTAGTATAATAATAGTAATAATAATTTAAAAAAATATTAAAACTTAAAGGCTTCCCTTGAGATGGATGCAGAATTAATGGATATAGAAGGATGGATGTATATCGTTTTTAAATCCCAACCTTGGTGGGATATTAATAAAAGTAATAATAATAATAATAATAATAGAGAGGGGCCAGGAAGGCAGTCCCATCTTCCCTCCTGCACTGTGCTTATAATAAATAATATAATATATATTGTATATACATATAATATTGATAATATTATAATGTAATACAATATAATACTACTAATAATAATTATATGATATTATAATTATATATTTTATATTACATGTAATATTACTAAT
>JARBWK010000020.1:1563497-1629365 GCA_030556195.1 Anolis apletophallus
ATAATAATAAAGGCAGGCTGGACTGGATAGCCTTTAGGGGTCCCTTCTGATTCTAGGAGTCTAATAATAATAATAATAGAGCTGGCTGGACTGGATGGCCTTTAGGGGTTCCATCTGACTGTAATAATAATAATAATAATAAAGCAGGCTGGACTGGATAGCCTTTAGGGGTTCCATCTGACTGTAATAATAATAATAATAATAATAATAATAAAGGCAGGCTGGACTGGATAGCCTTTAGGGGTTCCATCTGACTGTAATAATAATAATAATAATAATAATAATAATAAAGGCAGGCTGGACTGGATAGCCTTTAGGGGTTCCATCTGACTGTAATAATAATAATAATAATAATAATAATAAAGGCAGGCTGGACTGGATAGCCTTTAGGGGTTCCATCTGACTGTAATAATAATAATAATAATAATAAAGGCAGGCTGGACTGGATAGCCTTTAGGGGTTCCATATGACTGTAATAATAATAATAATAATAATAATAAAGCAGGCTGGACTGGATGGCCTTTAGGGGTTCCATCTGACTGTAATAATAATAATAATAATAATAAAGGCAGGCTGGACTGGATAGCCTTTAGGGGTTCCATCTGACTGTAATAATAATAATAATAATAATAATAAAGGCAGGCTGGACTGGATAGCCTTTAGGGGTTCCATCTGACTGTAATAATAATAATAATAATAATAATAATAAAGGCAGGATGGACTGGATAGCCTTTAGGGTTCCATCTGACTATAATAATAATAATAATAATAATAATAATAAAGGCAGGCTGGACTGGATAGCCTTTAGGGGTTCCATCTGACTGTAATAATAATAATAATAATAAAGGCAGGCTGGACTGGATAGCCTTTAGGGGTTCCATCTGACTGTAATAATAATAATAATAATAATAAAGCAGGCTGGACTGGATAGCCTTTAGGGGTTCCATCTGACTGTAATAATAATAATAATAATAATAAAGGCAGGCTGGACTGGATAGCCTTTAGGTGTTCCATCTGACTGTAATAATAATAATAATAATAAATGAAGGCTGGACTGATAGCCTTTAGGGGTTCCATCTGACTGTAATAATAATAATAATAATAATAAAGGCAGGCTGGACTGGATAGCCTTTAGGGGTTCCATCTGACTGTAATAATAATAATAATAATAATAATAATAAAGGCAGGCTGGACTGGATAGCCTTTAGGGGTTCCATCTGACTGTAATAATAATAATAATAAAGGCAGGCTGGACTGGATAGCCTTTAGGGGTTCCATATGACTGTAATAATAATAATAATAATAAAAAAATCAGGCTGGACTGGATAGCCTTTAGGGGTCCCACCTGACTGTAGGAGTCTAATAATAATAATAATAGAGCGGGCTGGACTGGATGGCATTTAGGGGTCCCACCTGACTGTAGGAGTCTAATAATAATAATAATCGATACACAAAATAAAAGTGAAAAATGTATGTGTGTATGTGGCTGGGGTGTCCACTTACACAGAGAAGCTCCCATCCCCACAAACAGTTATGGCTCCCACTGCTCGGGAGACACCAATGGCCCTCCCTCCGATGACATTGGAGGTTATAGCGAGCGCCGTAAACATGTCCAAGAGCCCCGCCAAAGCCATCCACAAACACCACACTGCCCACCACCCAAGGGAAGGGTTTTCTATGGGGACAATTTCCTCCTAGATTTCTTGTGCTTCCTCCACCACAGGCACCCCAGTGTTTCTGACTCCCTCCATTGGTGTGGAATTTGCATAACCCCGCCCACTGTCTCTCCCTGGGCCAAACTTGGCACACTTACCTGATATACCCAAATTTGATTCCTGGAGGGGTTTGGGAGAGATCGACCTTGAGTTCTGGGAGTTATAGTTGACCTACAACCAGAGAAACCGTGACCCCCACCAATGATGGACCAGAATCAAAAAACCCCCATGACTAACTCGGCCTACTGAAAGGGTTTTTTGGGGGGGAAGTGATCTTCCGATGTCCACCTCTGTGTCTCCCGCACAGCCTTGGGGTCCGGGTTCGGGGCTGGAGGGCCGGCTGGACTTCCCGGTGCTGCAGGTGAGCTGGAGGGATGCCAAGGCCTTCTGCGCCTGGAAAGGGAAGCGCCTGCCCACGGAGGAGGAGTGGGAGTGGGCAGCCCGAGGAGGCCTGGCAGGTAGGTTGGGAAGGGGGACAAGGCCCTCCTCCGAATGAATGGTGGGACTCGGGGTGGGGAAAGGCAGGTGCGCAGTGGGATGAAGTCCTTGCTTTTCTCCCCTCTCTCCTTTCACCCAATGTTTGGGGTAGACAGGCTGTATCCGTGGGGAAACAAATTCCTGCCCAACCGGACCAACCTCTGGCAGGTAAGGAAAGCCACATGGGATGGAGGGAGAGGTGGATGGGTGGATGGGATTACTTGTTCGAACACATCAACTGCTACGTCCCATCCTGTACCTTAAGATCAGGGCTGTCCAACTGCCGGCCCGGGGGCCGTATATGGCCCCCCAGCCCCTTCCCTACGCCCCCCGCCTACCCTGCAAATTTTTTTTTTTTAAAATCGATCTCCGGGGAGCGGGGCTGGGTGACGTCAGGCGTGGCGCCAGTGCCGAGCCGGACGTCACCCAGCCCCGCCCGCTCCCTTCCTCCTCCTCCATCCGGCCTATCCTCCTCCTGTGAGGATAGGATGTTTGGAAGGGTAGCTGTGATGGCTGTTGTTTTTCGATGTTTTGCCAGTTATTGTTAAATACAATTCAATACAAAGTTATATATTTACCTTGTGAATTGAATGAGAGTGTCATTATTCACTCGAACAGAGACTGGAGTTTTTGGGCCAATGGGGAATTAAACTTCTATATTTCTGTTGCCTATCCGCTGTGACATAAATACTCAACGCCGAAGAGGTTATGGGCCCAGATCCCAGAACACAGAATCCAGAATTGCAGAGGCACAGAGATACTACATAACCCATAATTCATAGAAAAAGTTTTGAATAACACTGCAAATTGCAGCAGAAGTCGCTGTTTACCTCAGTGTTAGAGAAAAAAAAGCTGAAGTGAATTTTTGCCAGGAGCATCTGTAGTGTGAAGAAAGTTGGCATTATTTGGAGCACAGCATCATTTAGAAAAACTCAGAGGCAGCTCAAATTATTTAATATGGGCTACCAAAGTGCGAGCAGCTTTGGCAAAGGAGGAGCTGTTATCCTGCTTAACACATCGACCTATTTCTGATGCAGAAAGGTTGAAAGATGGCAAGGCAAGGGCTACCATCATCCTGTCAGTTGACGATAGGCACCTCACATATTTAGCTCTGGAAGAAACAGCCGCTGACTGTTGGAAAAGGCTTGAAAAGCTGTATCAGCAGGCTACTGGAGGCTCAAAAGTTTTATTGAGCAGAGAACTGTTTTCACTGAAGCTTCTGTCAATGGAAGATTGTGCCAGAGAGACTCATTTGAGTAAAATGCTGAGCCTATTTAATGATTTAGCAGCAGGGCACCAATTTTACAGAAGATCAGAGAGGCTTAATTCTACTAAGCAGTTTGGGGCAGAGCTACAACTCATTCATTGACTCCATGCAATCTGTGAAAGAAGAAGACATCAACTTCGACTTAGTTTCGACTAGATTGGAGAACTGGGCTTGTTACAGAAGAAATGCCCAGCAACTTTCAACGGAGAAGACGGTCAACAAAGGCTTCAATATGAAGAGGAAAGAGACAATCCAGTGTGACATCATCTGTTACATTTGTAATAAAAGAGGACACAAAGCTAGACAATGTCATAAGAACAAGTTTAAGAAGAGTGAATCAGCACAGAGCAAGAAAGAACAGATCAACAATTCAAGAAAAGAACCTTTTTTGAGCCGCGGCACACTTTTTACATTTGCAAAAGCCTGGGTCGCACCACCAACCAAAATGACACCAAATGACACTCTAACACAGTAATACATATAGTGAATATGTTTTTGAATGTATTTATACACTCAGTGTGAAACCTGGGCCTGTTTCGATGAACGCAACATAGATATCCTGGCAGGAATGGCAGAAAAACACAAACTTCCCACACAGAACTCCCAACACCAAGAGAAAATGCTATAAGAGTATAGTTGGCATTGACCTTGGGTTTTGGAGTTGTAGTTCACCTATATCCAGAGAGCACTGTAGACTCAAACAATGTTGGATCAGGACCAAACTTGGCATGAATACTCAATATGCCCAAATATGAACGCAGATGGAGTTCAGGGGAAATAGACCTTGACATTTGGGAGTTGTAGTTGCTGGGATTTATAGTTCCCCTACAATCAAAGAGCATTCTGAACCCCACCAATGACAGAACTGGGCCAAACTTCCCACACAGAACCCCCAGGAGGCAAAAGGAGGTCTCTACTTGGGGAAAGGGAGGCGGGCCTTCCCAATGCATGGAGAAGGAGAGACCAAGTAGACAACAGGTGGGGAGGGGGGTGGTTGTAATTTTGTGCCTTTATAGAGGTAGGTTTCTTAAGGTTTTTACACTTCAACACACTAGACTCTTCCCCCCCCCCCCGGTTCCAATTTCCCACGGCACACCTGATGATCGCTCACGGCACACTAGTGTGCCCCGGCACACTGGTTGGGAAACACTGACATATACATATATTGACGAACAAAGAGGCAAACTTCTGGCCACCAGGGGGCGCTGACGCACTCCTCATCTCCCTCAGCGTTTTCCAGCTTCCCTTGTTGTTCTTCCGCATTCCTTTCAGCGATTCCTGGAGTTCCTTATGGCCTCATAAATCAGTCAAAATTTGCTTCCCCACTTAATGTGGTACCTTTATCTCCTACTTGACAGATAAAGTGTCTTTCGGGCTGCAAAGGTCGACAGCAGGCACCCACCCTGACTTGGGCAGGCCTCGAACTCATGACCTACAGGTCAGAGAGATCTTATGCAGCTGACGCTTAGCCAGCTGCGCCACTTCCTGGTGAATGTTTGGATAGATGGATGGGTGAATATGGATGGATGGATGGATGGATGGATGATAGCTAGATGGATGGAATGGCGTGGGCCACTCTCCCACCCTCAAACACATGACGATTCCTTTTTAGTGAGTACCTCTTCCCCCTTCCTTTCCCAGGGCCCCTTCCCGGGGGGCGACTTGGCTGAGGACGGCTTCCACGGAGTTTCCCCAGTGGCCGCCTTCCCCGCACAGAACCCGTATGGTATGTCTCTGGAATGGATGGCAATAGCCGTTTGAGGGATCTCTAGTTCCTCCCTGGGCATTGCGGGGATTTGTTTTGGGGCAGGAGGTCCTGCAACCCTCATCTCAGTGAAAACAGAGAGTCTGCGATAGATAGATAGATATAGATAGATATAGATAGATAGATCCTACTTTAATGCATAGCTATCTGTCTGTATCTATCCGTCCATAACTGTCTGTTTATCTATATAACTATTGTTCCATCAGTCGATCCATCCATCTCTCCATCCATTCATCCTTCCTTCCATCCTGTCTGTCTGTGTTTCTGTCTATCAATTTATCTTTGTCCATTTGTCCATCCTATCTATCCATCCATCCTTCTATCTAGCTATCTATCCAATCCTACCTACCTATCGTATCGTGTCTATCTTTCTTTCTATCTATCTATCTATCTATCTATCTATCTTCTTTGTCTATTTGTTTATCTTGTGTCTCTATCAATTAGTTTACCTCTATTTGTTCGATCTATCTATTTATCTATCTATCTATCTATCCATATCTACCTATGTAGTCCGTCCATCCATCTATCCATCCATCCTATCTATCTATTAAACTATGTCTGTCCATTCATTCTGTCTGTCTGTCTATCTATCTATCTATTATCTATCCATCCATATCTGTCTGTTGGTCTGTCTGTCTATCTGTCTATCAGGTTTGTCTCTCTGTCTATTTATTTTGTCTATCTATCTAATTTATTTATCCATCCATCCACCCAGTCGGCCCATCCATCAGTCAATCAGTCAGTCAGTCCATACTTATCTATCGTATCTATCTATCCATCCATCCATCCATCCATCTACTCAGCCACCCACCCATCAGTCAGTCAGTCACTCCATACATCTCTATCATCTATCTATCTATCCATCCACTCAGCCACCGACCCGTCAGTCAGTCCATATATCTCTGTCTATTTGTCTGTCTGTGTGTCTATCTCTCTCTCTTATTTATTTATTTATCCACCCACCCATCAGTCAGGAAGTCACTCCATACAGCTCTATCATCTCTCTCTCTCTCTCTTATCTATCTATCTATCTTTTCCATCCATCCACCCATTCATCAGTCAGTCACTCCATACATCTCTATCATCTATCTTATCTATCTATCCATCCATCCACTCAGCCACCCACCGTCAGTCAGTCAGTCCATATATCTCTATCATCTCTCTCTCTCTCTCTCTCTCATTTATTTATTTATTTATTTATCCGCCCACCCATCCGTCAATCAGTCAATCCATACAACTCCATCATCTCTCTCTTATTTTATTATCTATCTATCTATCTATCTATCTATCTATCTATCTATCTTACCCAGCCACCCATCCGTCCGTCAGTTCATACATCTCTATCATCTATCTATATCTATCTATTAGGCATGAGAAAAAAGTTATGAAAATGATTCGATTCGTAAGAAATTCGTAAGAAATGCTACTTTCGAGTATTTCCGCACCTGGAACGCCAACCAGGAAGTGGACTTTCTTTTCGAACTTCGGGGCCAGGATTTTCTTAAGTGTCGTTATAAGGTCGTAAGGGGGCACCTCCTCTCTCTCACCACCCTCCCGCCTCCCTTGCCAATAAGTATTATGGGAAGGCAAGCCCTAAACTCCTTCTTTCGGCTGGAAGCCTGGAAAAATGTAAACAGAGAGGATTACTCAGAAGTAAATCTGCAAAGGAGGGCACTTTGGATGAAGGGCCCTCTTTGTGGATTTACTTGAGGAAACCTCTCTGTTTACATTTTTCCAGGCTTCCTGCCTCTCCTGCCTGCCAGGATCTAAAGCATCAAAGAGTATTGGGGTGAGAAACCAACCTAATGTATAATAGAATGAATGCTACTGTAAGTGCCTAATATTATAAGTAATCCAACTGGTCATACCTACATTCCATGCACATGCAATAATACAGCAGTAATAACAATAACAAGAGGTAAAATTCAAACCGAAGTATTCTGACTGGTCTCCTCATGCGGTGCAAACGGGCTCTTCTCTTATTAGCCTGGAAATAGCCGGGAAAGCCAGCGTTTGCTGCTTGGGAGCACACATACATATTCTTGGGGGATTTGCTGCAGAATCCCGGGCTCATAGAGAAGATTCTGCAGCAAATCCCCCCAAAGAATATGTATGTGTGTGCACCAAGCAGAAAACGCTGGCTGTTCCCGGACTCTCAGAGAAGAGCCCGTTTGCACCGCATGAGGAAGGACCAGTCAGAATACTGCGGTTTGAATTTTACCTCTTCGTATCCCCATTTGTATTACTGCTGTATTATTGCATGTGCATGGAATGTAGGTATATGACCAGCCTGGGCAAACTTGGGCCCGTGCTCCTCGGGATCGGGGTGAGAGAGAGGCAGCGAGGAGCCAGGGGGGGGGCTCCTCCTCCTTTTCTTTTGCTGCTTCCAGGAATAGAATGCCCCCCTCCCTCCCTCCCTTCCTCCTCCCTCCCTCCCTCCTTCCTATTTGGAGAGTCCCATCTAGAATTCAGTGTGATTTATTCAAGTTTTGGCCTACAACTCCCAGAAATCCCAGCCAATTTCCCAGCTGTTAGATTTCTGGGAGTTGTAGGCCAAAACCATCTGAAATGATGCGCTGGAGATACGAACTACTAACGAAATTCGTTAGTAATTAAGTTACATTTTAGAAATTTTTGGAAATTTTTTTGTAAGTCTTTCTTTTACTAATCAAAAAAATCCCCCCCCCCCCATTTGATTTTAGAATCGCCATTTTTGGGTTCGAAACCATGCCTACTATCTATCTATCTATCTTATTTATCTATATTTCCATCCACTCAGCAACCCGTCTGTCTGTCCGTCAGTCAATCATGCTATACATCTCTATCATCCATCCATCTATTTATCTATCCATCTATCCAGCCAGCCAGCCACCCACCTGTCCGTCAGTCAGTCACTCCATACATCTCTATTATCTATCGATCTATCCTTCCCTCCTTCCCTCCTTCCCTCCTTCCTTCCTTCCTTCCTTCCTTCCTTCCTTCCTTCCTTCCTTCCTTCCTTCCTTCCTGTCCACCTCTCTCTCCATCTCTCCATACATTTTCTACCAGAAGGCAAATCAAACAATCCCAAGAAGCCAGTTGAGGTTGGCGGGATGGGGGGAGGCCCGATACCCAATATGTTTATCCACTTGAAGCGAGACCCCCACCTTCCTGAGCATGTGCAGAGTGCTTGTTTGGTGAACCAGGCTCTTCTTTGCTGCCCTTCTCCAAGGGCTGCATGACCTGCTAGGCAACACCTGGGAGTGGACGGCCTCGGAGTATCTTCCCCCTGGGGGCGACGCCCGGCAACCGGCCCAGGAGAGGCGGGTCTTGCGAGGTGCTTCCTGGATCGATACGGTAGACGGTTCGGCCAATCACAAGGCAGAAGTGGTCACCAGGTACGGTTTTGGATCTTTGGGTATTGGATGGAATGGGTTTGAAATGGGTTTGAGAAATACTAGATTGGATATTGAAATAAAAAACGAGAAATCAAATAGAGACTGAAATTGAATAACCAAATAAAAATATAAACAGGCATAGATATGATACGTAGCCCCCCATAGTAAGCCTATCACAGGATGCGAGGGTAGGAACGGGGCCCCATCCAGTCCTCTTTGCTCTTCCGTAGGATGGGAAATACTCCGGATTCGGCCTCCGACAACTTGAGCTTCCGCTGTGCAGCCGCTTTGCCCGCTGGAAAAACAAAGAACGAGAAGACCGAACTCTGAAGACAGGAAGGAAATCTTGTAAAAGGAAGGGCATCAAAGGTCATTTCGGGAAAATGGGATTTTTTTACCGTACTTTATTGGGATTTGTAGTCCCAAAGGCTGACGGATACTGTTAAATTCTTTTGGAATTAATAACACTGTTATTTTTATAAATAATAAAGCGGAATGTTTGCATGTATGTATGTATGTTTGTATGTGGCAGCATTCTGATTGGCTCCCGGCCTCTACATTCTGACAACATGATTGCTTGCCAGTGAGGGAATATTTGCATAACGCCTCTAATTGGCCAGCCAACACGAACATTCCGACCCTCTAAAGTGGCAGAGGGGGTAAGGAAAAGGCCTGAGGCAGTCAGGCATGGTGGGAGTTTCAGACCAAAACACTTTGCGACCCCTTTGCGACCCCAAACAATGAGAGAACAAGACCAAACTTGGCACACAGAACCCTCAAGACCCACTCTACATCCTGGTGCAGTTTGAGGGAGGATTGACCATGGATGACAGGACTTGCAGTACTTTAACTCACTTGCTTAGAGCAGTGTGGCCCACACCATAGAAGGATCAGGACCACACTTGGCACACAGATGCCCACTGGCCCACTTTACAACCTGGTGTAGGGCAGGATGGGCCACAAATGCGGGGATTTGCAGTACCTTCACCCGATTCATTTCCCACAGAACGTTGCAGCCCCTACAAATCACAGACCAGGCCCAAACTTGGCACACAGAGTACCCATGACCCACTCTACATCCTGCTGCAGTTTTGAGTGGGACGGACCACGGATGATAGGACTTGAAGTACCTTCACTCACTTTCTGAGACCACTGCGATCCTCATCCAATTACCAAAAAAACACCAAACTAGGCACACAGAGCCTCCATGACCCACTTTACATCCTGGTGCAGCTTGGAGGAGGGCGGACCATGCATGATGGGACTTGAAGTACCTCCACTCACTTCCCAAAACTGCTGCAAACCTAATCCAATGACTGATCAAGACCAAACCTGACACACAGAGCCCTCATGACCCACTCTACATCCTGGTGCCGTTTGAAGGAGGATGGGCCATGGATGATGGGACTTGAAGTACCTTCACTAACTTCCTGAGACCACTGCAAGCCACGTCAACATCTCATAAGGACCACCCTTGGCACACAATGCCTTTCTCAAATAACCCGGGCAGGGCCGGGTCTCCAAGCTAGTATATAATAAAAGTCAATGTATGTATGTATGTATGGGGAGGGCGGATATGTATGTGGCAGCTTTCTAATTGTCTGCCACTTTCACAGACCACTGTGACCAGCGCGGGTGACAGACATGGCACACATAACCCCCATGACCCCCTTTATGTCCTGGTGAGGTTTTGGGGAGGATGGAAAAGGATGATGGGATTTGTAGTACTTTCAAACCCTTCGGTTCCCACAGACCACTGTGGCCCCCAACAAAGACACAGAGCCCCCATGACTCTGTATCCTACTGCAGTTTGGAGCAGGGAAGACCACGGACGATGGGACTTGAAGTACCTCCACTCCCTTCCTGAGACCACTGCAGCACTCATCCAATGACTTATCAAAACCAAACTTGGCACACAGAGCCCCCATGACCCACTCTACCTCCCTCCCTACTTCTCCCTTTCCTTACTCCCCCCTTTCCCTCTTTCATTCCTTCCCTTTTTCCCTCCCTCCTTCCTTCCTGTCTGTTCTTCTTCCTTCCTTCTTTACCTCTTTCCTGCCTTTCCTTTTCCTTCCATTTCTACTTTCCCTTCTTTCTTCCTTCGATCCTTCCTTCCCTCCTTCCGCTCTTTCCTTCCTCCCCCTTTCCCTCTTTCATTACTTCCTTTTCCCCTCCCTCCTTCTTCTTTCTTGTCTGATCTCCTTCCTTCTTTACCTCTTTCCTGCATTTCTTTTCCTTTTCCTTCCTTTTCTACTTTCTCTTCTTCCTTCCTTCAGTACCTCTTTCCTTCCTTCCTTCCTTCCCCCCCGTTCTTTCCTTCCTCCCCCTTTCCCTCTTTCATTCCTTCCCTTTTTCCCTCCCTCCTTTCTTCTTCCTTCCTGTCTGTTTTCCTTCCTTCCTTCTTTACCCCTTCCCTTCCCTTCCTACTTCCCTTGCCAAAGCGAAAGAAGGAAGGAAGGAACGCTAGAGGGAAGTAGAGGGGAGTGCGGCGAGGGAGAGGGGGCGGGGCCAGAGCGGGACAACAGAGGATCTGTTCATTTAATGAATTTTGAGGGGTTCTTTGGGGGGATTTTTATTATTGGTCATACCTTGCGTTGTGAGACATTTTGCTGCCAAATTTGGTGGGTATTGGCCCCATAGGCTTTTTGTTTTTAAGGTACTCACGACAAAAACAGCATTTTTATATATAAAATTATTATTATTATTATCCTAGAGTTGGAAGGGACCTCCAAAGGCCATCCAGTTCAACCAGCAGGAATATTTATTTATTTACCTGCAGAATGGACCTTGTTCTTAACTTGAGGACTGATGATTTGTGGAATGCCTGCCCGTGAAAACCTATTGATGGAAATCAGCCTGAGGTTCTGTTGACGCTCCTGGTTTCACCGCCTAGGTAGGCATGTGAAATCCTTCTCTTACGGCATCCTCCTCCAATGGATAGACCAGACCTGGGCATCTTATGGCCCGTGGGCCAGATGCGGCCCACCGGCCGATTCTGACCAGCCCGGGAAGAAGGGTGTCGGGGGCGGGGCCATTTCTGCAAAAGGAAGGGCTGCCGCTGCCGCCAGCCCATCACGGGCTGTGGGGCCTGTGTCGGCAGACAGCCGTCGGAGGAGCGGCGGCTTTGGAGTGCCTGCCATCCCGGGAGGCAATCCGGTCCTGCAGCAGGAGCAGTCGGCGACCTGAGGCGGCTGATTGCCCTGGCGACCCGGAAGACTTGATCGTCTTCCGGGTCGCCAGGACGATCAGCCGTTGCAGGTCGCCGACTGATCCCGCTGCAGGCCCGGATTCTTCGGCGTTGAGTAATTATGTCACAGCGGATAGGCAACAGAAATATAGAAGTTTAATTCCCCATCGGCCCAAAAACTCCAGTCTCTGTTCGAGTGAATAATGAAACTCTCATTCAATTCACAAGGTAAATATATAACTTTGTATTGAATTGTATTTAACAATAACTGGCAAAACATCGAAAAACAACAGCCATCACAGCTACCTTTCTAAACATCCTTTCCTCACAGATATTAAATCCCAACTGACAAATCCCAACTGTCACTTTGTAACTTGACATTTCTCAAAGTTCCATTTAGCAGTCTTGAGACAGCGCCATCTGGTGTCAAACATGTCACACTTGATCGTCTTCCGGGTCGCCAGGACGATCAGCTGTTGCAGGTCGCCGACTGATCCCGCTGCAGGCCCGGATCGCCTCCCGGGATGGCAGACACTCCATGGCAGGGCGATCAGCCGATTGGGAACGCCTCTGAAGGAACGGCTGGGGGCGAGAGCGGGCGGAGGCCTGCAGCCTCCAATCGTCTGCTGCTCTGCTTTGCTGCGGCGGTGGCTGGGTCCGCTTTGCCACCCTCTGGGCTGGGTCCATTGGGCCATTCCATCTTGGGATCCTTCCTCTCTTGAGGATGTCAGCCTCCATCTTGGTTCACACCTTGTCTTCTTGAATTTTATTTTATTTTAGTGGTTTTTATTATTATTTTATAATAATTTTATAATAATAATATAATAAATAATATAATATAATGTATTATAATGTCTATATATATACTATATAATAATTATATTAATACTAATAATATGAATATTTCTTGATATATTAATATGTTAATATTAATGATGTGTAATATATAGTAAATAAAGTAAATAAATACATTATGTAAATTAGAATGTAGTTCCGCCTTTAGGTGCGGCCCTCCATAATATTTTTTGGCTCTCGTGTGGCCCCTAGGGAAAAAATAATTGCCCACCCCTGGGATAGACTGTTTCAAAGGCAAACAGTAAGTTCAATTCCTGAAACACTGCAGAGTCCTGGTTACAGTCAGCAGAGATTATATAGCACATCCTCTCACCGCATGAATAAGCACACTTGAGCTCTGGCTTTCATCCAAACTCCTTTGTGGGTTTATTCCTTCAGTCGTAGTGACATACAACTATGTACAGCTCTGCTATTGATATACAGAGATACTCGCAACCATAGCAAGACACGCACACGACAAGGATAGCAATAGGTTACAGATGGCAAGATATCAAAAGATGGCTGAGAGCAAGCACATGGCAAAGAGGAAGTGTGCACACAAGGCACTCCCATTTCTCCCTCCAGGGAGGAAATAATCCTCTCTAGGATCCCATCTCTTCTTCTAGGGTTGCCAACTGTCCCGTATCGTACGGGACGTCCCGTATTTTGGCCCAGAATTCCCTGTCCCGTTTTTTTAAGCTTCTCTCCCATATTGACAGGACAGGTGGCAGCAGGAGGCAAGGCTCTTCTTGAGATTGAGGTGGAGCCTGTTGGGCCGTTGCCGTGGCGACGCGAGGAGAGCTGAGAGAGAGAGATCTTCGGCGTTGAGTATTTATGTCACAGCGGATAGGCAACAGAAATATAGAAGTTTAATTCCCCATCGGCCCAAAAACTCCAGTCTCTGTTCGAGTGAATAATGAAACTCTCATTCAATTCAAAAGGTAAATATATAACTTTGTATTGAATTGTATTTAACAATAACTGGCACAACATCGAAAAACAACAGCCCTCACAGCTACCTTTCTAAACATCCTTTCCTCACAGATAAATCCCAACTGACAAATCCCAACTGTCACTTTGTAACTGACATTCCTCAAGGTTCCATTTAGCAGTCTTGAGACAGCGCCATCTGGTGTCAAACATGTCACACTGCAGGTCATCTCAAACTGCGAAAATAGATCTTGTGCTGACTCATGAATTGCTATTCAAAATGCAATAATCTGACAAGAGAGAGCGTGTAGGATGGGGATGTCACTTCCGGGGCACCGCACGCTCTGCTTATTGGCGGAGCTGAGTCCCTGCCGGTGTCGCTCCTTCCGGACACGCCAGCGCTGGAGGAGGTGGCGGTGGAAGGGCTGGACCCCATCACCCCAGGAGCCCTCTGGGAGCGCTTGGCCGCCCACGTGTCGCCCTTCCTGCTTACACCCCTCGGAGCCCAGACCCGGATGCTGCTCTGGGCCTCGCTGGCCGCCAATGCCGAGCTCCGCTTCGCCCTCCTCCCCAAGCCACGTCCCCCGCTGCACCTCTACGACCGGTGAGCCTTGGGGCCACGGCCTCGCACTCTAGGCCACACATCTTGGGCCCTTCCAGGTGTTATGGACTCCAACTCCCACCATTCCTAACAGCCCCAGGTCCTTTCCTTTCCCCCCTCATCCCTTTTCCCTAGAGCTTAAGCGGCCGAGGGGGTAAAGGAAGGTGCTTGATGCCGTTAGGAATGGTGGGAGTTGAATGAATATGTATTTATTTATTTACGAAGTGTCCCTTGTTTTTGAAAAAAAATCCCGTATTTTTAGGTAAATGTCCCTTATCTATGGATATAATAAAAGTCAGTGTTTGTGGAGGAATATGTACCAGCATTTCGATTGGCTCCCAATGCAGGATCATTTGCATAACGGTCTGATTAGCCAGCACCACCAACATTCCGAGACTCTAAACTGCCGGGGGGTGGCTCCCAGCCTCCACGAACATTCCAACACTTTCAAATGGCAGAGGGGGTAAGGAAAAGGTCTGAGGCACTCAGGCATGGTGCGGGTTTAACTCCGACACACTTTGCGGACCCCAACAGTGACAAGACCAAACTTGGCACACAGAACCCCCAAGACCCACTCTACATCCTGGTGCAGTTTGAGGGAGGATGGACCACAAATGATGGGATTTGCAATACCTTTACCCGATTCACTTCCCACAGACCACTGCAGCCCCTACAAATCACAGACTAGGCCCAAACTTGCCACGCAGAGCCTCCATGGCCCACTCTACATCCTGGTGCAGTTCGGAGGAGGTACTTAAACTCACTTGCACTGTGGCCCACACCAAACTCACTTCAATTCCCCCATGATGCACTTTACATCCTGGTGCAGTTTAGGGCAGGATGGGCCACAAATGATGGGATTTGCAGTACCTTTACCGCTCCCACAGACCACTGCAGCCCCTACAAATCACAGACTAGGCCCAAACAATCCATGGCCCACTCTACATCCTGGTGCAGTTCGGAGGACTTGCAGTACTTAAACTCACTTCCTTACAGCGCTGTGGCCCACACCAATGACGGATCAGAACCAAACTTGGCACACAATTCCCCCATGACGCACTTTACATCTTGGTGTAGTTCGGAGGAAAGTGGACCATGGATGACGGGACTTGCAGTACTTTAACTCACTTGCTTAGAGCAGTGTGGCCCACACCATAGAAGGATCAGTACCACACTTGGCACACAGATGCCCACTGGCCCACTTTACAACCTGGTGTAGGGCAGGATGGGCCACAAATGATGGGATTTGCAGTACCTTTACCCGATTCACTTCCCACAGACCACTGCAGCCCCTACAAATCACAGACTAGGCCCAAACTTGCCACGCAGAGCCTCCATGGCCCACTCTACATCCTGGTGCAGTTCGGAGGACGGTGGACCATGGATGATGGGACTTGAAGTACCTTTACTCATTTCCCGAGACTGCTGCGACCCTCATCCAATGACTGATCAAGACCAAATTTGGCACACAGGACCGCCATGACCCACTCTACATCCTGGTGCAATTTGGAGGAGGATGGACCATGGATTATGGGACTTGAAGTACCTTCACTCACTTCCTGAGACCACTACAAGCCAAATAAACAACTGATAAGGACCAACCTTGGCACACAATGCCTTTCTCAAATAACCCGGGCAGGGCCGGGTCCCCAAGCTAGTTTCTTACATAAAAAGTGTCAACCCTAATCTCTTCTTGACCCTGGCAATGGATTGTGCTCTGAACACATGCCCTTTAGAAGTGTATTTTTCCACGCGCTGGAGGTACGTACATGCAATGCATTCCTATCCAATACAGCATTTTTCTACCTGATACGTTCCCCCCACTTTTCCACCCTTGGGGGGCCCTTCCCTCAGAAGAGCTCCTCTTCGGCGGCCAGGCTGAGCAGGATGGCCTTGGGGGTGTTTTCGAAGAGGGCGGCCCGGTTCTGGGCTTCACCCTTCTTGACCCAGTGGCCGTAGAGGCGGAAGGCGCAGGCGTCGATCATCTTCCGGACGGGCTTCAGGCCGTAGGGGTCGCGCTGCAGAACCTCCCGTGTGATGGGCTTCACGTTGCGGTAGTTGAGGTAGATGCGGACCGAGGCCAAGACGGTCATGGCGATGACCTACAAGGAGACAGCGGAGCACGTCAAGGGCGGCCGCGAGGAGGTGGTGGCGCCACACAGGAGTCCGCGGAAGGAAGGGGACGTACCCGGAACTTCCGGAAGGGGCTGAAGTGGCGGACCTCCTCGACCACGTACTGCTGGAAGAAGGGGTGGCCCAGGGCCTCCTCCACTGTGTAGCGCTCCTTGGGGTTCACCACTAGGAAGTGGGCGATCTGCAGGGAGGGGGGGGGCAGGAGGAAGAAGCGGTGGAACAAAGATGGAGGAGAACCCAGCCCAACCTATTACCTTCTCAGCGTCCTCAAGTGCCTTTCCTGTATCCTTTCCTCTATCTCTATCTCCACCTCCTCATATTCTCCGTCATCACTTTATCCTCCACGGCCATCTCCATCTTCACTTCCACCGTCATGTCCTCCTCCTTGATCATTTCCTCCATCCCCCACCTCCTCCTCCTCCCGCCCCCGCCACCATGTCTTCCTTCTCCACCCCCACCTCCCCGTCTTCTCCTTCCACCCACCAGGTCCTTGACGGTGTCCGACTGGTCGTCCCATTCAGGGGACCCGAACTTGTAGTCTCCTTTCATGATCATCCTCAGCATCAGCATCTGCTTCCGGTGCCAGAAGGGAGGGGAGCCCGCCAGGAGCGTGAACAGGATCACCCCCGTGCTCCACCTGCAGCGGCAGAAACCATACCCGCGGAAAAGGCCTCCTTCCCCTCCTGCCTCCCGCCCCTTCCTTCTATCCCGCTCCCTCCCTCCCTTTCCTCTCCTTCCATCCTTCTTCCACTTCCCTTCTCCTTCCTTCCTTCTATACCATTCCATTCCCTCCACTTCCTCCTTCCTTCCTTCTTACCTTCCTTTTTTCCATACCATACCATTCCATTCCCTCTCCTTCCCCTTCTTTCGTTATTCCACTTCCCCTTCCTTCCTTCTTTCCAGACCATTCCATTCCTTCCACTTCCCCTCTCCTTCCTTCCTTCTTTCCATAACATTCAATTCTCTCCACTTCCCCTTCTTTCATTATTCCTCTTCCCCTTCCTTCCTTCTATACCATTCCATTCCCTCTCCTTCCCCTTCTTTTGTTATTCCACTTCCCCTTCCTTCTTTCCATACCATTCCATTCCCTCCACTTCCCCTCTCCTTCCTTCCTTCTTTCCTTTTTCCATACCATTCCATTCCCTCCACTTCCTCTCTCCTTCCTTCCTTCTTTCCATAACATTCAATTCTCTCCACTTCCCCTTCTTTCATTATTCCTCTTCCCCTTCCTTCCTTCCTTCTATACCATTCCATTCCCTCTCCTTCCCCTTCTTTTGTTATTCCACTTCCCCTTCCTTCTTTCCATACCATTCCATTCCCTCCACTTCCCCTCTCCTTCCTTCCTTCTTTCCTTTTTCCATACCATTCCATTCCCTCCACTTCCTCTCTCCTTCCATCCTTCTTTCCATAACATTCAATTCTCTCCACTTCCCCTTCTTTCATTATTCCTCTTCCCCTTCCTTCCTTCTATACCATTCCATTCCCTCTCCTTCCCCTTCTTTTGTTATTCCACTTCCCCTTCCTTCTTTCCATACCATTCCATTCCTCCACTTCCCCTCTCCTTCCTTCCTTCTTTCCTTTTTCCATACCATTCCATTCCCTCCACTTCCTCTCTCCTTCCATCCTTCTTTCCATAACATTCAATTCTCTCCACTTCCCCTTCTTTCATTATTCCTCTTCCCCTTCCTTCCTTCTATACCATTCCATTCCCTCTCCTTCCCCTTCTTTTGTTATTCCACTTCCCCTTCCTTCTTTCCATACCATTCCATTCCTCCTTCCTTCCTTCTCTCCTTCCTTCCTTCCTTCCTCTTTCCATACCATTCAATTCTCTCCACTTCCCCTTCTTTCGTTATTCCCCTTCCCCTTCCTTCCTTCTTTCCATAACATTCAATTCCCTCCACTTCCCCTTCTTTTGTTATTCCTCTTCCCCTTCCTTCTTTCCATACNATTTCATTCTCCCTTCCCTTCCTTCCTTCCTTCTTTCCACTTCCCCTTCCTTCTTTCCCTTCTTTCCCTTCCTTCCTTCCTTCCTTCCTTCCTTCTATACCATTCCATTCCCTCTACTTCCCCTCTCCTTCCTTCCTTCTATACCATTCCATTCCCTCTACTTCCCCTCTCCTTCCTTCCTTCCTACCTTCCTTCCTTCCTTCCTTCCTTCCTTCCTTCCTTCCTTCTATACCATTCCATTCCCTCTACTTCCCCTCTCCTTCCTTCCTTCTATACCATTCCATTCCCTCCACTTCCCCTCCTTCCTTCCTTCCTTCTATACCATTCCATTCCCTCCACTTCCTCTCTCCTTCCTTTATTTATTTTATGTATTTATTTATTGTTCATTTTTGTATTCCGCTCCTCCCAGCAGGCTCGGGGCGGATAACAATAAAAGATTACATGGGCAACATGCTACAGCAAGTCAACATGCGGCCCTACAATTGGTAAAACAAAACATAAAACCACATTAAAACACAGTGCATCGTCAACACACGGATTGGGAGGACATGTAGTACAGTTGGTTGGTCTAGTGTGCCTAGCTAAAGGCTAAGCCGAAGAGGGCCATCTTGCAGGCCCTCCGGAAGGGGGCCAATTCCGAGATAGCTCGGGTGCTGTCCGGGAGGGCATTCCAGAGCACCGGTGCCGCAACAGAAAAGGTCCTTTGTCCGGTCGTCGATAGGTGGCAGGAGCGGACTGATGGTATTAGCAACAGATTTTGTTCATCTGAGCGCAGTGATCTCGGGGGAGAGTACGGGGTAAGGCGGTCCCTCAGGTACGCAGGCCCTAGGCCGTGTAAGGCCTTGAAGGTCAAAACCAACACCTTGAAGGCAATTCGGTACTCAATAGGAAGCCAGTGCAGTTGCCGGAGAATGGGTGTAATGTGCTCCCTCACCGGCACTCCTGCCAGCAAGCGAGCCGCGGCGTTCTGCACTAGCTTGAGTTTCCGGATTGTCGACAAGGGAAGGCCAACGTAGAGGGCATTACAGTAGTCTAACCTCGAGATGACCGTCGCTTGGATTACCGTGGCCAGGTCGTTCCTGGACAGGTAGGGCGCCAGTCGCCTAGCCTGTCGGAGGTGGTAGAATGACGTCCTGCTGACCACCGAGACCTGAGCCTCCATGGTCAGCGAGGAGTCCAACGAAACCCCCAGGCTCTTAACCGATGGCGATCCAGGGTAGGCAACCGGCACCCACCCAGCCCAGGCCGCCCGGGCCACAGGATCTCCGTCTTCGACGGGTTCACCTTCAGCCGGCTGGCACGCAGCCAACCAGTCACGGCTTCAAGGCATAGATGGAAACAATCGGGTATGGAGTCCGGCCTGCCGTCCATTCTCAGCAAAAGCTGGGTGTCATCAGCGTACTGATAGCACTCCAGACCAAAGTTGCGGGCCAGCTAGGCCAGGGGGCGCATATAAACGTTGAATAATAAGGGGGAGAGGATAGCCCCCTGGGGGACCCCACAATTAAGTGGAAGTCTCCCGGAGACCTCCCCACCCCCCTCCACACGTTGTCCCTGGTCCTGAAGGAAGGAGGCCACCCATTTAAGGGCAGTCCCCCTAACTCCGGAGCCGGCTAAACGGTGGGTCAACAGTGCATGATCTACAGTATCAAACGCTGCTGTCAGATCTAACAAGACAAGCAGGGCTGATCCGCCCTGGTCCAGCTGGCGGCGAAGTTGGTCTGTAATGGCGACAAGCACGGTCTCCGTCCCGTGCCCAATACGGAAGCCGGACTGGAAGGGATCAAGTCCAGCTGTGTCGTCTAGGAACCGCTGCAGCTTCCTTTCTCCTTCCTTCCTTTTTCCATCCTTTCTTTGCCTCCTTCTCTCATTCTTCCTTTCACTTCAACCTTTCTTCCTTTCCTTCCTACTATGTGTCTCTATTTTTTTCTTTTCATCTCTTCCATCTCTATCTTTTTTTTTACTTTTCCTTCCCTTCTTCCTTTCCTTTCCATCTCTCCTTCTTTCCTTCCTTTCTTTCTTTCCAGGAAGTCCTACTTACATGTCCACTTCCTTCCCGTAACCAGGGTGGTCCGGATCCATAGAACATTCCAGTATTTCCGGAGCCAAGTAGCCAGGAGTCCCACAGATCTCTATGACAGAGGAAAAGAAAAGAAAACAAGAGAAGAGAAAAGTAGGACGAATAGCAGTGTAAGGGGATTCCGTTTGCTTCTTTTTGCTTAATTTTTTGGGCTCAAATACAAAATACTGTTATTAATATTATAATTGATACTATTTCGTATTATTGATCGCAGTGCTCGAGGGTCATCTAATCCATTCTGCGAAGTCTATTATTATTATTAGTGATACTATTTTTTGATATTAATCACAGTCCTCGAGGGTCATGTAGTCTATTCATGAAAGTCTATTATTATTAATATTATTACTACTAATGATATTAATAATATTATTAATAATAACTGGTACTATTTCTGTTAGAAATTGCAATCCCCAAGTGTGATCGAGCCCAATCCCATTCTGATGAAGTTCAATATGCTGAGAAGTCTATTAATAATAATAATAATATCAATAATAATATTAATACTAATTTTGTTATTAATTGCAGTCCTTTAGGATCACCAAGACCCATTCTGATGGGGTGGAATATTCTGGGAAGCCTATTAATAATAATAATAATATCAATAATAATATTAATACTAATTTTGTTATTAATTGCAGTCCTTTAGGATCACCAAGACCCATTCTGATGGGGTGGAATATTCTGGGAAGCCTATTAATAATAATAATAATATCAATAATAGTATTAATACTAATTTTGTTATTAATTGCAGTCCTTTAGGATCACCAAGACCCATTCTGATGGGGTGGAATATTCTGGGAAGCCTATTAATAATAATAATAATATCAATAATAATATTAATCTAATTTTGTTATTAATTGCAGTCCTTTAGGATCACCAAGACCCATTCTGATGGGGTGGAATATTCTGGGAAGCCTATTAATAATAATAATAATAATATCAATAATAGTATTAATACTAATTTTGTTATTAATTGCAGTCCTTTAGGATCACCAAGACCCATTCTGATGGGGTGGAATATTCTGGGAAGCCTATTAGTTATTAATATTATAATTGATAGTATTTCGTATTATTGATCACAGTGCTCGAGGGTCATCATGTCTATTCTGGGAAGTCTATTATTATTATTATTAGTGATACTATTTTTTGATATTAATCACAGTCCTCAAGGATCATGTAGTCTATTCTGGAAAGTATTATTATTAGTATTATTACTATTAACTATAATATCATTAATAATATTATTAATAATAACTGGTACTAGTTTTGTTATACATTGCAGTCCTCAAGTGTGATCAAGCTCAATCCCATTCTGATGAAGTTCAATATTCTGTGACGTCTATTAATAATAATAATATCAATAATAATATTAATAATAACTGAATAATAATATCAATAATAATATCAATACTAATTTTGTTATTAATTGCAGTCCTTAGGATCACCAAGACCCATTCTGATGGGGTGGAATATTCTGGGAAGTCAATAATAATAATAATAATAATAATAGGCTAATAATAATATATTGTATTTTAGGTTATTTTATTTTCTGATTTTCTGTTGTGTTCTTGTGTTATATTGTGTTTACGTATTGATGGATGTGGCCTCATGTAAGCCGCCCCGAGTCCCCTTGGGGAGATGGTGGCGGGATATAAATAAAGTTTCATTATTATTATTATTATTATTAGAAACACAACAAGATGAGTCCACAGCAAACAATATCACTCTGCTGGTTGTTGTATTGGATCACACGTCGGACACCTCCCAAGAGTCTAGGACAATTTTCACTTTTATTATGTGTCTATATTATTATTGTTGTTGTTGTTGTTATTATTATTATTATTACTAGACTCCTATAGTCAGAAGGGATCCCTAAAGGCCATCCAGTCCAGCCTCCTGTATTATTTGATATATGACAAGATCACTCTGCTGGCTTCCATCAATGCTGGTTCTTGGTTGCCTTTCCCATAATCTGCCAGTACATTATTATTATTTTATTATATTATTATTAATACTATTTTATTACTAACCTTAGTCCTTGAGTGTCATCAAGCCCAATCCTGATGGGATGCAATAATCTGAGAAGTCTATGATTACTAATCTATATATATAAAAATCTTCAATCCGTGCTTATAAGCTTATAGACAGGAAAACTACACAACGAACACACACAAAACCAGGCCACACTGACACATAACCCAACGAGGTATGTTTATCGAGCTCTAGGATTCCACGTGGGCTGGGCTATTATTATCATTTATATTATTATTTATATTATTATTATTTATATTACTATTTTAATGCTGGTCATTGGCCAAAATAAAACATTAATTCATATCACTATTTATATTATTAATATTATATTATTATACTATTATTAATATAATTATTTATATTACTATTTCTGTTATCTTCTATATATATATAAATCTTCAATCTGTGTTTATAAGCTTATAGACAGCAAAACTACACAATGAACACACACAAAACCAGGCCACACTGACACATAACCCAACGAGGTATGTTTGTAAAAAAAAAAACAAAACCCAAAAAATTAAAGACAACAGCCAAAAAACCGTAAAAACATTTGGGACTACAAGTCCCAGAAACTACTGGGGCACGCCAAGAAAAACCGCGCATGGCAAAGGCGGTTGGAACAGCTCCCTTTCCCCCCCCTCCCAACAGATCGGGGGCGCGCTGTGCTTCTCGGCGCCTCCCCACCCCCTCGCAAACAACATACGGAGCGTGTGAACCCCCCGGCCAATCAGAGGGGCGGCGCGAGAAAAAGCTCCTCTACTCACCCCTCCCAACAGATCGGGCGCCGTAAAGCTTCTTCCTGCCTTCCCTCCCACCCCCCAGGCCTATGTGTGTGTGTTGGGCGGGGGCAGAATGGCTGGACCAGGTCTCTGGGATGGATGGATGGATGGGAGGAGAAAGGAAGGATAGCAGGAAGAGGGGAGGGAGAGGATGTGAAAGGAACTGAAGGATAGAAGGAGGGGAGAAGGAAGGTAGGAAGGATGGATGGAAGGAAGGAGGGGAGGAGAAAGTAAGGAAAAAGGAAGGATAACAGGAAGGAGTGGAAAGGGAGGGAAGGATAGAAGGAAGGAAGGATGGATGGATGCAAGGAAGGAAGGAGGGAGAAGAAAGGGAGGAAAAAGGAAAGATAGTAGGAAGGAGAGGAAAGGAAGGGAAGGATAGAAGGAAGGGTGGAAGGAAGGAAAGACGGGAGAAGAAAGGAAGGAAAAAGGAAAGATAGTAGGAAGGAGGGGAAAGGAAGGGAAGGATAGAAGGAAGGGTGGAAGGAAGGAAAGACGGGGAAAGGAAGGGAAGGATAGAAGGAAGGGTGGAAGGAAGGAAAGACGGGAGAAGAAAGGAAGGAAAAAGGAAAGATAGTAGGAAGGAGGGGAAAGGAAGGATAGAAGGAAGGGTGGAAGGAAGGAAAGACGGGAGAAGAAAGGAAGGAAAAAGGAAAGATAGTAGGAAGGAGGGGAAAGGAAGGGAAGGATAGAAGGAAGGGTGGAAGGAAGGAAAGACGGGAGAAGAAAGGAAGGAAAAAGGAAAGATAGTAGGAAGGAGAGGAAAGGAAGGGAAGGATAGAAGGAAGGGTGGAAGGAAGGAAAGACGGGAGAAGAAAAAAGGAAGGAAAAGGAAAGATAGTAGGAAGGAGGGGAAAGGAAGGGAAGGATAGAAGGAAGGGTGGAAGGAAGGAAAGAGGGGAGAAGAAAGGAAGGAAAAAGGAAAGATAGTAGGAAGGAGGGGAAAGGAAAGGAAGGATAGAAGGAAGGGTGGAAGGAAGGAAAGAGAAGGAAGGGAGAAGAAAGGAAGGAAAAAGGAAAGATAGTAGGAAGGAGGGAAGGAAGGAAGGAAGGGAAGGATAGAAGGAAGGGTGGAAGGAAGGAAAGACGGGAGAAGAAAGGAAGGAAAAAGGAAGGAGGGGAAAGGAAGGGTGGAAGGAAGGAAAGACGGGGGAAAGGAAGGGAAGGATAGAAGGAAGGGTGGAAGGAAGGAAGACGGGAGAAGAAAGGAAGGAAAAAGGAAAGATAGTAGGAAGGAGGGGAAAGGAAGGGAAGGATAGAAGGAAGGGTGGAAGGAAGGAAAGACGGGAGAAGAAAGGAAGGAAAAAGGAAAGATAGTAGGAAGGAGGGGAAAGGAAGGGAAGGATAGAAGGAAGGGTGGAAGGAAGGAAAGACGGGAGAAGAAAGGAAGGAAAAAGGAAAGATAGTAGGAAGGAGGGGAAAGGAAGGGAAGGATAGAAGGAAGGGTGGAAGGAAGGAAAGACGGGAGAAGAAAGGAAGGAAAAGGAAGGAAAGACGGGAGAAGAAAGGAAGGGGAAGGATAGAAGGAAGGGTGGAAGGAAGGAAAGACGGGAGAAGAAAGGAAGGAAAAGGAAAGATAGTAGGAAGGAGGGGAAAGGAAGGATAGAAGGAAGGGTGGAAGGAAGGAAAGACGGGAGAAGAAAGGAAGGAAAAAGGAAAGATAGTAGGAAGGAGAGGAAAGGAAGGGAAGGATAGAAGGAAGGGTGGAAGGAAGGAAAGACGGGAGAAGAAAGGAAGGAAAAAAAAGGAAAGATAGTAGGAAGGAAAAGGAAGGAGAGAAGGAAGGATAGACGGAGAAGAAAGGAAGGAAAAGGAAAGTGGAAGGAAGGAAAAGAAAGACGGAGAAGAAAAAGGAAGGAAAAAGGGAAGGAAGGGAAGGATAGAAGAAGGAGGAGAAGAAAGGAAGGAAAAAGGAAAGATAGTAGGAAGGAAGGTGGAAGGAAGGAAAGACGGGAGAAGAAAGGAAGGAAAGGAAGGAAAAAGGAAAGATAGTAGGAAGGAGGGAAAGGAGAAGGAAGGATAGAAGGAAGGGTGAAGAAAGGAAGGAAAAAGACGGAGAAGAAAGGAAGGAAAAAGGAAGGAAGTGGAAGAAGGAAAGAGGAGAAGAAAGGAAGGAAAAAAGGAAAGAAAGATGGAAGGAAGGGGGAAGGAAGGGAAGGGAAGGAAAGAGGAAGGAAAGAAGAAGAAAGGAAGGAAAAGGAAGGAAGGAAGGAAGGAGTGGAAGGAAGGAAAGACGGGAGAAGAAAGGAAGGAAAGGGAAAGGAAGGGAAGGATAGAAGGAAGGGTGGAAGGAAGGAAAGACGGGAGAAGAAAGGAAGGAAAAAGGAAGGGTAGCAGGAAGGAGGGGAAAGGAATACTATATCATTTTCTACTTCCTTCTTTGCCTCTTTCCAGCCTTTCCTCTCCTTTTTCTTTCCTTTCTACTTTCTCTCCTTCCTTCCTTCCTTCGGTACCTCTTTCTTTCCTTCCTATTACTATTGTGGTCATTAAGCAGACCTTCTCATTACGTAATTTTCCATACCACCAGACTATGCCAGAGCAGCGCGTGGCCAGGTACAGCTAGTATTATATAAATTCGAATAATAATAATAATAATAAATAATACCCGATCCTATTTTGTCCTTTGGAGTTGGAAGGGACCCCCTAAGAGTCATCTAGTCCCACCCATTCGGACGGAGGCTTCTCTCTCTCTCTCCCTTTGGAAGGGATGGCCTCCGCTTTGGGTTTTAGTCCGAACTGACCTTTTAAGGCCTGGCCTTGCTGCAATTGGCAGGAGAAGCCGAAGTCGGTGAGCTTGATGTTCATGTCGTCGTCCAGGAGGATGTTCTCCGGCTTCAGGTCCCGGTGGACGATGTTCATCCCGTGCATGAACCGCAGCACTTCCAGCAGCGAGCGCAGGATCTTCCTAAGACAAACCGAGAGCGGATCGTAGCATCCTAGAGTCAGAAGGGGCCTCTAAAGGCCATCTGGTCCAACCCACAATCGAAGCCCCCGCCTCAACAGACGAACGTCATTCATCATATTATTTATTATTATTATTAACTTTATTTATACCTCACACCCATCTCCCCATGGGCACTCGGGGCGGCTTACATGAGGCCAAGCCCAATAACACATAATAACAAAACAATAGCCATTATAAAAAAACAATACAATCAATAAAACTCAAACAATAACAAACAAACAACACTACAAGGAAAGGTGGCTGCAGAATTCAAGGTGTGAGTTCCTCCCTTTTGCAATGAATTACCATCTGGGTTTACTATTAGAAGCATTTATTATTATCATCATTATTAATTATTATTAGTAGTTATTTCTTCTTAATTAATTAAAATAAATCAATTAAATTTCACTAATAATGACAACAATAAAAATGTCATTATAATAATAATAGCATATATATCTTGTTTGCTGTGACATACTGTGTTTATGTGTCAGTAAAATATTAATAATAATCTAATAATAATACCGCTTTGAGTACCCCCAGAGGTGAGAAAGGCGGGATATAAATACTGTAAATAAATAAAAAAATCTAATAATAATAATAATACCACTTTGAGTCCCCCCAGGGGTGAGAAAGGCGAGATATAAATACTGTACATAAATAAAAAAATATAATAATAATAATACCACTTTGAGTCCCCCCAGGGGTGAGAAAGGCGGGATATAAATACTGTACATAAATAAAAAAATATAATAATAATAATACCACTTTGAGTCCCCCCAGGGGTGAGAAAGGCGGGATATAAATACTGTACATAAATAAATACATCTAATAATAATAATAATAATACCACTTTGAGTCCCCCCAGGGGTGAGAAAGGCGAGATATAAATACTGTACATAAATATAAAAAAATATAATAATAATAATACCACTTTGAGTCCCCCCAGGGGTGAGAAAGGCGGGATATAAATACTGTAAATAAATAAATAAATCTAATAATAATAATAATAATACCACTTTGAGTCCCCCCAGGGGTGAGAAGGTGAGATATAAATACTGTAAATAAATAAATAAATATAATAATAATAATAATACCACTTTGAGTCCCCCCAGGGGTGAGAAAGGCGGGATATAAATACTGTAAATAAATAAATCTAAAATAATAATAATAATAATAATACCACTTTGAGTCCCCCCAGGGGTGAGAAAGGCGGGATATAAATACTGTAAATAAATAAATAAATCTAATAATAATAATAATACCACTTTGAGTCCCCCCAGGGGTGAGAAAGGTGAGATATAAATACTGTAAATAAATAAAAATATAATAATAATACCACTTTGAGTCCCCCCAGGGGTGAGAAAGGCGGGATATAAATACTGTAAATAAATAAATAAATCTAATAATAATAATACCACTTTGAGTCCCCCCAGGGGTGAGAAAGGGTGAGAAATACGGGATATAAATACTGTAAATAAATAAATAAATACTAATAATAATAAATACCAATAATTTGAGTCCCCCAGGGGTGAGAAAGGCGGATATAAATACTGTAAATAAATAAATAAATATAATAATAATAATACCACTTTGAGTCCCCAAAGGGTGAGAAAGGCGGGATATAAATACTGTAAATAAATAAATAAATATAATAATAATAATACCACTTTGAGTCCCCCCAAGGGTGAGAAAGGCGGGATATAAATACTGTAAATAAATAAATAAATATAATAATAATAATACCACTTTGAGTCCCCCCAGGGGTGAGAAAGGCGGGATATAAATACTGTAAATAAATAAATAAATATAATAATAATAATACCACTTTGTAGTCCCCCACCACTTTGGTGTGTGAGAAAGGCGGGATATATATAAATACTAAATAAAATAAATAAATAAATATAATATATAAAATAATATAAATTTGAGTACCACCCCAAGGGTGAGAAAGGCGGGATATAAATACTGTAAATAAATAAATAAATATAATAATAATAATACCACTTTGAGTCCCCAAGGGTGAGAAAGGCGGGATATAAATACTGTAAATAAATAAATAAATATAATAATAATAATACCACTTTGAGTCCCAAGGGTGAGAAAGCGGGATATAAATACTGTAAATAAATAAATAAATATAATAATAATAATACCACTTTGAGTCCCCCCCAAGGGTGAGAAAGGCGGGATATAAATACTGTAAATAAATAAATAAATATAATAATAATAATACCACTTTGAGTCCCCAAGGGTGAGAAAGGCGGGATATAAATACTGTAAATAAATAAATAAATATAATAATAATAATACCACTTTGAGTCCCCCCCAAGGGTGAGAAAGGCGGGATATAAATACTGTAAATAAATAAATAAATATAATAATAATAATACCACTTTGAGTCCCCCCCAAGGGTGAGAAAGGCGGGATATAAATACTGTAAATAAATAAATAAATATAATAATAATAATACCACTTTGAGTCCCCAAGGGTGAGAAAGGCGGGATATAAATACTGTAAATAAATAAATAAATATAATAATAATAATACCACTTTGAGTCCCCAAGGGTGAGAAAGGGTGAGAAAGGGGATATTAATACTGTAAATAAATAAATAAATATAATAATAATAATACCAGTTTGTGTCAACCCAAAGTGTTATTATGGCGGTATATAAATACTGTAAATAAATAAATAAATATAATAATAATAATACCACTTTGAGTCCCCCCCAAGGGTGAGAAAGGCGGGATATAAATACTGTAAATAAATAAATAAATATATTAAAATCCAAAACCCTGGAGGAGCGCGGGCAAAGATGGCGGCAGGTCGGGTGTAGTGAGTGCTCCTCACTACATCAACCGCTTTCACAGACCAGGGGGCGAATTGCGCCCCCACCTCAGGCAGCAACAAGCAGCCCAGAGGCAGCGAAGCCGGGGCTTTCACCGCGGGCTCCAAAGTCCCCTCCTCAAGAGAGGGAGACCGAGAGGGCCCGGGAAGTCCAGTGACGGTGAGCGGAACGTGAAGCGGGAAGCAGGCCCAAAGCCTGCACTTACTGCTAGCCCAGCCCGCGCAGACAAGGGAGAGACAAGGGGGAAAAACGTACCCGAACCGCGGGGGATCAGACGGAGACCCAGGGAAGAGAGGACGCACAGCGGAGGACGGGAGACTGCCGAGCGGGAGACGGGGGTGCCGGACGAGGGATCCTCAAGGACCCGAAGGGTAAAGCAACGTGGGGGGAGGACAACCGGGAGGGAAAAAAAAAAGAAGAAGAAGAGGAAAAGGGAAGAGAAAGAACACACGAGGGGCCCCCGGGTTGCCTCCGATAAGCCCCGGAGAGAGGGGAGAGAGAGCCCGAGATCCAAGATGGCGACAAGAGCCACATAGGGAGCAAAAACAACAACTCGGGGAAGACAGAAGAAAAAGGCGCGAACAAAACCAAATCAAAGGAGGGAAAGAAAAAAAGAAAAGAAAAAGAAAAGGTCAAGTTCATCCCTATCACAATAAGGGACCCTGAAATAAAGATACCATCCTGCTGCAATACATCCACTCAACTGCTAAATAACAATGTCTGCATCACACAGGAGACCAGACACAGAGCAACCATCTGTGACACTGAAGGACATTTTGGGAGAATTGCAGAAGCTGGGACAAAAGCAGGACCTCACCCTAAAAACGGTGGAGCGAATGCTGGATCGGCTGGAGGAGCACAATCCTTTGGTTCAGGAGAAATTTAAGTTGGGGAGAGATGACTCAATCAAAGAAGAGATCACTAAGGGGACGACTGAGAATGCAGGAGAAAAAGGAACAGAACATGTTAAGGAAAAGGATCTAGCAACACAGGGTGAACGGACGAAGAGAGTGGAGAAAAATGAAGGGCTAAAACAAAAGCAAGAATTATTGGACCAATCAGAGCCCCAACAGAGAGTTAAAAATACCGATGGGGTGCCACAGAAAGCAGTCAGACAGCCCATCAAGACTTGGATAACTATTGCCCTCCAAAGAAATCCTACTCAGCTGCCTAAGAGGGCAACGCCAACAAAATTGGAAAACTCTCCAACAGAAGGAAAAAACAAGGGGAAAAAAATGCGAAGAAGAGAGAAGGTTACCTTAAAGAAGGTTACCTTAAAGAAAGTGCGCCCTCTCCCTATAGGGATGAATACAAGTGAAGGGCTGTGGAACCGTGATCCTCCAGAGGTGGGTGAGGAAGAAGCAGAGTCCCCCAAAGAAAATGGGTAGATAAGACTTCAGGGAAAAAGAATCAACCAGAACTAGTTACCTAATCGACAAGGAACGGCTAATGGACATGAGGACTCTAACTATTTGGCTGAAGGGTTTTAAGAACTTAGGAGTGAACATAATAACAATAATAACAGTAAAGAAGAAGATAACAGCTTCAAGAGCTATAAGGCGATCTGACAAGAACAGACAACTAAAGAAGACGAACAGAAAGAACGAAGGGATGACTTGAAGGACAAAGAGAACTGTAGCAGATACAGGAAAATAATACCAGTGACCCAAGAAGAAGCTTTCTATTCTATCTCTCTACCCTTGCCTAGTGCTTTCCTCACAGGACTTCAGATACCCTCCACCTCCCCTCCCCACCCCCGACGCCCCCTCTACCCCCCCTCATTGCCACTCTACCCGCACTCGCCCACCACGTAGCAGCCCCTCCTCGCTTTTTCCTTCCCACTACCCCGAACCCAACTCCTGGCCCTCCCTCTTTCTCTCCTTGTTTCCTACTGTCCTTTATCTGTAATTGTTCCCCCACCTTTTTTTTTGTTTACGAGAAAACCCAATAAATATATTTCAAAATAAATAAATAAATAAATAAATAAATCTAATAATAATAATACCACTTTGAGTCCCCCCAGGGGTGAGAAAGGCGAGATATAAATACTGTTAATAAATAAATAAATTTAATAATAATAATAATACCACTTTGAGTCCCCCCAGGGGTGAGAAAGGCGGGATATAAATACTGTAAATAAATAAATAAATAATAATAATAATAATAATAATACTGCTTTGACATACTGTGGTTTTGTGTCAGTAAAATAACAATAATAACAACAACAACGTTATTTCTTATCCACCTCAATAATAGTAAGGATAATAGTTATTTGTTACCCAGCTCACTAATAATAACAACAACAATATAAACATGGTTTGTTACCCACCTCAATAACAACAACAAATGTTATTTGTTACCCAGCTGACTAATAATAATAATAGTAATAATAATAATATGGTTTATTAACCACCTCAGTAACAACAACAAATGTTATTTGTTACCTATCTCAATAATAATAATAATAATAATGTAATAATTCCCAAAGCAGGGAAGAAGGTGCTCACCTGGTCTCCTTCTCGCTGAGAGTGACTTTCTCGGTCAGGTAATCAAAGAGCTCCCCTTTCTTCATTCTGGGGGAGAGAAGAAGAAGAAATAAATACATTCCAATACAGAGATAGGGAGGAGAGGAATGTTGTTTTTCACCCCCTTATTTGGACTACCAGAAGGTCATGAGTTTGAGGCCTGCCCGGGCCGGGGCGAGCTCTCGACCAATTTGTGTAGCTTGTCGACCTTTGCAACCCAAAAGACAGTTGCATCTGTCAAGTAGGAAATTTAGGGACCGCTTTGTGTGGGGAGGCTAAATTTAACTGATTTCTGGAATGTTAAATTGCCTCTATGTCTGTATATATACGTTGTATGTCTATGGCATTGAATGTTTGCCTGTTTATGTGCATTGTGATCCGCCCGGAGTCCCCTGCGGGGTGAGAAGGGCGGAATATAAATGGTGTAAATAAATAAATAAACAATGTAGACACACATACACGTAGATAGGGACATATACACAATAAATTGATTGGTCAATTGATAGATAGGCAAGCCACCTATCACATTCCATGGTATTGGTCTGTGGCTTAACGAGGAAGAGGATGTCATCTATGAATCGCCACCAATGCGTGACATGCCGGGAGAAGGACTGTCTAGATCAGGGGTGGGCAACTATTTTTTCCAAGGGGCCACACGAGAGCCAAAAAAATATTATGGAGGGCCGCACCTAAAGGCTGAACTACATGCTAATCTACATTATTTATTTATTTATTCACTTACTATATTTACTATATATTACACATCATTAATATTAACATATTAATATATCAAGAAATATTCATATATTACTAGTATTAATATCATAATTATTATAGTATATATATAGACATTATAACATATTGAAATTATAATATATTGTCAGGCCCAGCCAGAGCAGTTCAATAAACAGCTTGGCTTTGGGCTGCCATAGCGACAAGGAGCCAGCAGAGGGGGGGTGGGCCTAAGTCTGGGAGGAGGGAGGGAGTTTACCAGAAGGGTTTTTCTCTCAGCGTTTTGGCGGGAAGCTCAGATTCCTCTTTGCTCTGCCTGGAGTAAGGCTGAATAAAGCTCAATTCCTCTTGTTAACTACTTGAGTGAGTGTGCCATTATTTACAGGCCTACCAGGCCTGACATAAAGAGGAATCTCAACAACAATGGGTTTATCCCAGTCTCAGTGCTGGTGAGAACCCAACCCAACTATGGAGAAGGTCTGTGCTTCCAAGGCGGAGAGGCACGACCTCCCTCTCAGAGGAGAGGGGTTTTGGCCGCGAAGAAGCAGCGGCGACAGAGGCCTGCGAAGCAAAGGCCCCCACCCGGGAGAATGGAGTCGGCATTCCCCATGGCCTCAGGATGGAAACTGTGGGTGTCTGGTTGGAACCAGAGGAAGATCGGAGTCCATGCCGTACTGGATGGGAGACCCCGGTAAGGTGGATGTAGCCGAGGCTATGCGGCAAGCTTTGAAAACCTCCAGAGGCGGTTCCCGGATTTGGTGCGGCGGATGCAGGCGGAAGAATGGGATACGGACTCATTCCCTGAGGATGAAGGAGAAGAGCCCTTCATTCCCCTATCCCCTGTGAGGAATCCGCAGCTTGGTTGGAGCCAGCAGCCCTGAGGAGGAGTGAAAGTTCCGGCCCTTCCCGGGCCTTCACGTAAGCTCAAGCGCCCGGCACTTCTGCAAAGGGCAGGAGGGAAGGAAAAGCGAATGCAGCCTTCAGAGGTGCTGAAGGGCAGTTTGCCTGACCCCATCCTGTGTGGCGACCTGAGCGAGGAGGAGGATGAAGGAGATCTGTGGTACCCCTCGAGTGACGACGAGGAAGAGGATGAGGACCCCGTGCGAGGAGACCCCTCGAAGCAATCCCAGCCACCTACGGCTGCGATGTGTGTAGGTTGGGGACAGCGCATCCATGGGCAGTGATGTTCGCGGGCCACCTGGAGCATGGCCCGGGTGTGAGAGAGGACACGCGGCTCCCCGGGGTGGAGAGGCGAAGATGGACCCTGGAACGGCTGAGACAGAAGATGGAGTGGAGAGGGAAAGCGCCTCCAACTGTGCTGACTCAAGGCCAGATCCAGTGATGGAGCTCTTGAAGGGCAAAGAGCCGGAGGAACCAACTCCCACAAGAGAGGCCGAAAAGGCTGTGGGACCTGCGATGCCTGAGCTCCCCAAGATCGAGTGGGTGAGCTACGAGGACTTTTGGAACGACAGCGAAGATGAGGAGGAGGAGGACGCCGCGCAAGGAGGCCCCTTTGAGGCAGTCCCAGCCATTTATACCTGCAACCCGTGGGCAGTGATGTTCGCAGGCCACCTGGAGCAAGACCCCGGGTGTGGAAGTGGACACTCAGCTCCCCGTGGAGGAGCGGCTGCAGAGATGGCCCAGCGACGCCCTCGGGAACGGCTTGAAGCAGACGCCGAGAAAAGGGGACCTTACTCGACTACATGCTTGAAAGGGCCGCTCAAGTGGTTTGGGAAGAAGCCCTGAAAGAGCCCAGCAGAGGAAGGCGCCCGGCGGAAGAGGAGGAGGAAGAGAAAACCTCGCTCTAAACCTGGAAAGGCTGGGAGAACCGAGAGCCGATCCTCTCGGCGAGGATGTGGGTATACTTGCCCCAGTAGCAAGAGGGGAAGCGGAGATGAGTGGCTGCCAGCCAGCAGAAGCGGCTATCGCAGAGCCAGAGTGTGGGGAAGAGGCAGAGACGGGCCCTGGAAGGGTTGATACAGAAGTTGGAGCAGAGGGAGAAAGCCCCTCCAACTGTGCTGATTTAACGCCAGACCCAGTGATGGAAAAGGTGGAGGGCAAGGAGCCGCTTTCCCTTTGTGCCAATGCAACTTTCCCTGGCCAGGAGCCAGCGGGGAAAGGCTGCCTGCTCCCTGAAAGTGCGGTCGCCTGGCCACAGGCTCAGCCAGTGGAAGAAGGGAAAAGGTTGGTGCAAATCCCGGCAGAGGAATCCACTGATCTGCCTGCAGCAACAGGAGGGGAAACTCGGGGTTTTGCGAAAAGCTGCGAGAAGAAGCCCCAGTATCTCTGTGTGAAACTGCTGGGCGAAACGAAACTGACAGGCAAAGAGGAAGGGTGTGCAAGTTCCCCTCAGTTCAAGAGAGCACAGTAGAAAGTTCGGCTGAGCTGCCCCCAGTAGGAACTTTGATCTTGTGGGGGGCAATTCTCCGGGCTTGGGGGGCCCACAGCGCGGATGGCGAGGTGGATATCCAGTTGACCTGTGGGGAAGAGACGCTGGCCGATGCAGAGGAGGGAGAGAGAGCCCCTTTGGAGGCCCAAGTTCCAGAGAGAGGCCAAGAGCCTGGAGATGGTGAAGGGAAGGCTGCTGACCGTACCTTGGAGGAGAAGTCCCATGGGGCGCCCTGCTGGTTTGGGCAATAGTCCTTTCCGCTTGGGACCACCACAGTGCAGAGGCCGGGAATGTGCAGCCCCAGCTAGTTGCTGTAGCCCAGGAGAAGCATGGCACGGAGGTTGCAGAGCCCAGCAGCAAACCACCCGAACAGGCGATGACGAAGGTGGAGGCTGAGAGAGTGGCACCGCAACGAGAGAAGTCCGCACAGGAAGAAATCGTCCCGAGTCCAGCCGGGGTGGCCGGGAGAATCTTCAGGAGGATTCAGCCAAGCTTTTTCCGAAAAGAGGTCGGGTGAGCTGTGGGATGCTGAACCAGCGCAGTGGGGGGTCCGCCGTAGCAGTTGCATCTGCTTGGCTGGGAGCCCTACGGGAATGGGAGAGTATGCAGGCCGGGGAGTATCTTTTGGTTTTCGGAAAGAAAGGACTGGAAGAATGTACCCCGTTCCAGACTGATAAGAGTTCCCAGAGATGGACAGTAGTGTTTAAACTCCAGGCAGTAATGTCCAAAGCCGAGCTACAAGGGACTGTAGCAGCTGAAGGGTTCAAAATCGTTGACATGAACATTATCGGTGGAACATTAGTACTTGTCTATGCTGGGAAATATAGTTCTGAATGGTTGTGGGGGTTTGGCCTGGAGGGACACGCGCTGTTAATTGGGGGAAGGTTGTTATATGATATGCTCCCTACGAAAGTGTTACATGTGATTGGAATAACATGAAGGGGATCCTCTGGTTTTAAGTGGGACGGATATAAAAGGAATGAAATGTATGACGCATTGGATTTCGGAACGGCTAATGTAATTCAGTATATGCAAAATTGAGACTTATGTTTGTGAATACATTTATGTGCACGTTGAGATTAGCCATATCAGAAATAAGTGGTAATTGAAAGGCTTTCTTTAAAATACACATTATGTCTTGTACTGTTTAGATGATTGAATTTAGCTATGTCCATTCGCTTAAGATTGTGTTAGTTACACGTATAGTATGTTACTCAGTTAAGAGGGTTAAGAACTTATAACATGCCATTGCATTACCTATTTGTATAAGTTGCCTGTAGGATTGTGTGGGTTTTGTCTCTCTCTCCTCTCCCATTCGTTCTTCTCTCCCTGTGGGGCAGGTGTTCGGGGGGGGGGGGGCGTAATGTCAGGCCCAGCCAGAGCAGTTCAATAAACAGCTTGGCTTTGGGCTGCCATAGCGACAAGGAGCCAGCAGAGGGGGGTGGGCCTAAGTCTGGGAGGAGGGAGGGAGTTTACCAGAAGGGTTTTTCTCTCAGCGTTTTGGCGGGAAAGCTCAGATTCCTCTTTGCTCTGCCTGGAGTAAGGCTGAATAAAGCTCAATTCCTCTTGTTAACTACTTGAGTGAGTGTGCCATTATTTACAGGCCTACCAGGCCTGACATATATAATATAACATTATATTATATTGTTTATTATATTATTTTATTTTTATTATTATAAAATTATTATACAATAATAATAAAAACCACTAAAATAAAATAATGCTTCCTTGTAGTCCCCTTCTCTGGAGAGTTTTATGCAGAGGCCAGGCAGGGGAGGCAAGCCAGGGGTCCTTAGGAGGGCCGGATAGAATCGGCCAAAGGGCCGCATCCGGCCCCAGGGCCGCAGTTTGCCCACCCCTGGTCTAGATGGTTCTAATATCGCAAATCTATCTTCTAGTGCAGGGGTGCTCACACTTTTTCAGCATGGGAGCTACTGATTAAAAAACCAAGCCCCAAAGATCACCTACCCAGAAATGTAAAACGTATAACTATTTTCTTATTTATTTATTTATATTTATTATTCATTTTTATGTACTGCTCCTTCCAGCAGGCTCGGGGCAGTTTACATAAAATGAAGTTAGAAAACATCAACATTTCAATCTAATAACAACAATATAAAACAGAGCATAAAAATACATCCAACCACCCCATTTCTCCCACACTGCCATATTACTACACATATCAGCCAGAAAGTAAGAAGAGAGGCTGTTGAACTGCAAGGCCATTTAATACGCAGCAAGGTAAACAAAGGGACATGCAACCACCCCATTTCTCCCACACTGTCATATTACCACACATATTATCAGCCAGAAAGTAAGAAGGGAAGCCTTTGAACTGCAAGGCCATTTAATACTCAGCAAGATAAACAAAGGGACATGCATAAATACATCCAACCACCCCATTTCTCCCACACTGCCATATTACCACACATATTATCAGCCAGAAAGTAAGAAGAGAGGCTGTTGAACTGCACGGCCATTTAATACTCAGCAAGGTAAACAAAGGGGCATGCATAAATACATCCAACCACCCCATTTCTCCCACACTGTCATATTACCACACATATTAACAGCCAGAAAGTAAGAAGAGAGGCTGTTGAACTGCACGGCCATTTAATACCAAGCAAGGTAAACAAAGGGGCATGCAAAAATACATCCAACCACCTCATTTCTCCCACATTTCCATATTCCCCAACATATATTTCTCAAGGAACAAAGCAAGCAGAGAGGCTTTGGAGCTGAAAGGCCATTTTTAAACATTAAAAATAAAAAAGAGACATGCCACAGAACAATCAAGTACCCACCCCAAAATAAAAAGACCGACCTTTGAGATGCGGTAAGGAAATTACCCCAACGTGTCCTTCTTCTCCTCCTCCGTCGTTGCTCCTATTTCCACGCCGCCAGCATGCGTGCCGCCTCCAAGAGCTCACGAGAAGTCCGAGAAGCAGAATGGGCGCTTCTGCGCATGCGCGCGGGGCCAGCCATGCATCGGGTCATCCAGGCCCGCCCCCTTTGGTCTCCTATGACTCTGAGTGGCTGGAGAAGGACGGAGGGAGGACGAGGAATCCAAACGAGGGGGCCCATTCTGCCTCTTGGACTCTGGAGCTTTTGGAGGCGGCGCGCGAGCAGGGAGTGGGGAGGAGCAATGACGGAGGACTTCTTTGCAGCGTGCAGGGGCATGTGAAGAGAACCAACAGCAAAAAACCTGGTGAGGGGTCTGAAGATCACCAGGATGAGGCCTGAAGATCACCCTGGTGATCCCGATCACCATACTGAGCACCCCTGTTCTAGTGACTTCATATATATGTTGGCGATCGTGGGTGCAGCTGGGGACCCCATGGCCACACCCACTTTTTGGATGTAGAAGGTATCTTCGAATTTAAAATAGTTGTAATCTGTTATACAGTCCAGTATCTCCATAAGGAATCCCGTCGGAGGATGGAGGGGTCTGCTTCTACGATTCAAAATCTCTTCTATCGCTGTCCTTGCATCTTGTGTAGGTACATTAGTGTATAATGACATGATATCCGAGGTCGCTATGATAGTGCCTTCCGGAATCACCAAGTTTTCAACTTTTTTGATGAGGTCTGTGGTATATTTTAAATATGAAGGAGCTTGTTGAACAAAATGTTGTAGTATGTTGTCCAGGTACTTGGCCAATGGTTCCAAGATACTGTTGTTGGCTGCTATGATTGGTCTGCCTCTATATGGGAATTGGTTTTTATGAGTTTTAGGGATATGGTAGAATACCGGGATTTTAGGGTGACGATTCACTAAGTACTGTGCTAATTTAGCGTCTATATATCCCATTGTTTCTCCATAGTACACAATGTCCGATATAATTTTCAAATATCTCTGAGTAGGGTCCGAGTCCAATCTAGCATAGTATTTGTCGTCATCAAGCTGTCTATGTGCTTCCAATTGGTGATCCCTCAAATTTTGCAATACTACTCCTCCTCCTTTGTCTTCTTTCCTAAAAATTACCTCAGATTCCTTACCTAGCGATTTCAAAAGTCTGACGTTCTCCACATTCATGTTAGACTTCATGTTTCTGTAATTAAGTTTAAGGGCTTCTTTAGTAACAACTTTCTCGAAAGCTTTGACATTAGGCGATGGAGTATTTGGAATGAATTTACTTTTGATGTAAAACTTATTCGCAGGCATGGAGGGAGTCAACGGATAGATAACAGCCAGTAACGTCACTGCTTTCTGATTATTGCAATTGATAGATAGCACTATCCTCAAGTTTCTCTTGACACGAAAAAAGCCTTGTGTTATATTATAGATATATGTATATATGTATGTATATATATGTATATATATGTGTGTGTATTATATAAGATACTAGCGTAACCCGCCACGCGTTGCTGTGGCCAACCTTCCCCCCCTCTTTCTCTTTCTCTCTCTCTTTTTCTCTCTTCATATTTTTCTTTCTTTGTTTTATTTCCCTCTTTCCTTTCTCCCTTCTCTTCCTCTTCCCTTCCTTTACCCCTCTTTCTTTCCCTTTCTCTGTTTCCCTTTTTTTGCTGCTCTATGTGTTTTTGGAGTGCAACTCCCAGTGGTCCTTCTGGTTTACCAACTTTCCTCCTTTCTTCTCTGTTCCCTTCCCCCTTTCTCCCTCTTTGTCCCTCCGTCTTTCCCTTTCTCCTTCCTTTGTGTCCATTCTTCTTCCAGGCATCTGTACTTATCTTTCTTTTCTTTCCTTTTTCTTTCCTTCTTTCCTTTCCTCCCTCCCTCCTTCCTTCCTTTTCTCTCTCCTTTCTGTCGGGGTGGGAGGGAGCGTTGGAGGAGGAGGAGGGGCGGGGGCAAGGGGAAGCCGGGTGGGAGGGAGCGTTGGAGGAGGACCTTCTGGGAAGTGTAGTCCTCTGTCCGTTGGTGCCGCCTCCGCTGTCTCCCAGGCGTTTCTGGACCGGGGTCGCGAGGGAGGCGCCGTGGCGCGCTTCTCCGCCGCTTCCTCTGTGTCCTCCGCCGGCTCCCAGCTGGTTTTGGAGCCGGACCGCGGCGCCGCCTCTTCGGCCTTCTCTGCCGCCTCCTTCTTGGTTCCGGACCCGGGCCGCGCCGCCGCCGCCTCGGCCTTGTCCGCCGCCTTCTAGCTGGTTCCGGGCCGTGCGGGCGGCGCCGTGGCTGCCTCGGTCCGCGCGGGCCGGGTGTAGGAGCCTCTGGGAAGCGGCGGAGAAGGGCGAGGAGGCGGTGGTGCAGGCCGGGTCCGGAACCGGCTAGAGGAGGCGGAGGAGGGCAAGGAAGCGGCGTAGGATGCGGGCATGGCGTTGGCCGCACGGTTCGGGTCGGGGAGCTGCTGGGAGGCGGCAAAGGAGGTAGAGAAGGCGGCGGAGGAGGTGGGCATGGGGCTGGGCGCACGGGCTGGGTTCAGGAACGGCGAGGAGGTGGCAGAAGAAGCGGGGACGAACTGGTTAGCGAGGGGTGAGGGCGGGGCTGGGGTTGTGGGGGGCATTGGCAGTAACCATGCGCTGCTAAGGCAGGTGTATTTGGGGCGTTTTTGGGGGCTCTGTTTCGGGGGGTTGTGAGGTATGTGGGCCGGGTTTTTTGTGGCCTGAACATACCTCGTGTTATGGTGGAATGTGTTGGGGGTGGTAGGTGCTTCTGGGGCTTATAGTTTTGATGTCTATAAGCCGAGTTGCACGACCACTCCCTTCTTATATATATATAGATATACATATAACACTTATATACATGCTGACACATATACACAATGGATTGATTGATTGATAGTGTATGTGTGTGTGTATATACATACATATGCATGTAATATATATCTTATATAATATATATTATATAAGATATATAAGCATGTGATATATATACACACATAGACAGACACATATACATGATAGAAGGATCAATAGCCCTATATTAGTTTCTAGTTTAATTCCTGATGTGTTGCTTTGGAGTTTTACAAAGATATAAATAGAGCCCAGAACCAGGAAGCAAAAAGGTTACGGGGAAACCCGACCCCCATGGAGACAGCTGCAGCCGGAGAGCTCCTCATTTGCATCCCATTTGCATGCTATTTGCATGTGATCATGATATGCAAATCTTGGAGACATCGGAAACTCAAAATAGGGGTGGGGGCTGGGAACACTTTTTGAGCACCTTGGAAAATAATAATAATAATAATAATAATGTAATGATCCACAGAGATAGGTTGCAAGCTTTAGGATATAGATTGAAGGCTCTTAAGAGAGATGTTTCGGTCTTTGGAAATAGGTTTTCAGGTCTTTTTAAATACTTACAGGTCAAAGACTAGGAAGAAGAAGGTGTGCGACTCAAAGCTGTCCTTCAGCTGGACTAAAAGGGAAAGATCAGGCAAGTAATAATAATATTAATAGACGCAAGAGTAATAGCAATAATAGTAATAGTAATGACAATAGTAATAATAATAATAGCAATATTAATAATAAATAGTAGTAGTAATAATAATAGTAATAATAGCCAAAATATTAATAATAATGATATCAATAGTAGCAATAATAATAGCAATATTAACAACAAATAGTAGTAATTGTAATAATACCAATTGTAATAATAGCGATAATAATAGCAATAGTTAGCAATAGTAATGCTAATAATAGCGATAATATTAATAGTAGCAATAGTAGTAATAGCAGCAGTATTACTAATAATAAGTGGTAATAGTAGTAGTAATAATAAAAAGACATAGTAATAATAGCAACAGTAATAGTAATAATATCAATAGTAGCAATAATAGCAATATTAACAAGGAATAGTAGTAATGGTAATAATAGTAATAGTAATGACAATAGTAATAATAATAGCAATATTAATAATAAATAGTAGTAATAATAGTAATAATAGCCAAAATATTAATAATAATGATATCAATAGTAGCAATAATAATAGCAATATTAACAACAAATAGTAGTAATTGTAATAATACCAATAGTAATAATAGCGATAATAATAGCAATAGTTAGCAATAGTAATGCTAATAATAGCGATAATATTAATAGCAATAGTAGTAATAGCAGCAGTATTACTAATAATAAGTGGCAATAGTAGTAGTAATAATAAAAAGACGTAGTAATAATAGTAGTAATAATAGCAACAGTAATAGTAATAATATCAATAGTAGCAATAATAATAGCAATATTAACAACGAATAGTAGTAATAGTAATAATAGTAACAGTAATAATAATAGCAATCGTTAGCAATAGTCATAATAATACATAATAATGCTAATAATAGTGATATTAATAATAGCAATAATAGTAATAGTAGTAATAGCAGCAGCAGTAATAATAATATTATACATTTGTGTACATGTGTTTGTACATGTGTGTATACCCGGACGTTTGTACATCTTGATGTTTGTACATTTTTGATGCTGGTCATTGACCGTAATAAATCTTATTTAATAATAATAATGGTAATAGTGGTAATAATAGTAATAATAATAGACACCCTGTTTTATCTCTCCCAAATAGCGATAATAATCGTAATAGTAGCTATAATGTTAATAATAGTAATAGTAGCAGCAATAGGAATAATAGTAGTAGTTATCATAATGCTAATAATAGTGATGACAATAATAGCAATAATAAGAAGAGGAGGAGGATGATAATAATAATAAATACTACAACTACTAATAATAGAAGCATACGTACTGATGTTGGGGTGCCCGGAGACCTTGCGCAGGATGTCGATCTCCTTGAGGGTGGCTTCTCTCAACTCCTGGATCTCTTCTGGCGAGAGATTCCCAGCCGTGATGTCGATGATCTTGACTGCAAACTCCTCCCGTGTGGATTTGTGCAGGCAGCGGCGCACAACACTGCTCACACCTCTGCACAGAGAGAGAGGCCCCGCCATCATTATTATTACTACTACTTTTATTATTACCATTATTATCAATATGATTTTTGCTACTGCTGCTGCTGCTATTATTACTGTTGCAACTATTATTACCATTACTATTATTATTAGTACTACTACTGCTATTACTATTGCTATTTTTATTACCATTATTATTATTATTGCTGCTGCTATTATTACTATTGCTACCATTATTATTATTATTACAACATTGCTCATTCCTTTCAGAGAGAGAGACCCCATTATCATTATCATTATTATTACTATTGTATAGGTCCAAGTTATTATTACTATTATTATTCCCATTATGATCACTACTACTGCTGCTGCCATTGTTATTATTACTGCTACGGCAATTACCAATATAATTATTATTTCTACTATTGTATACATGTACATAACAGCACAGCACACATGCATATTAAGTCCAAGTTATTATGACTATTGTTATTATTACCATTATTAATATTACTGCCATTATTACTACAGCTGTTGTTATTGCTCCTATTATTACCATTATAACATATACACACACACTCTATTATAGCTATTAGAATCTAGCTTTCTCTCTATATAGAGTATATATATACACATACAATCTATCCTCATATCTATTTATTAGAATCTAGCTTTCTCTTGATATAGAATATATATATATATATATATATATACATATATACACACACACATATATATATACACACACACACAATCTAAGTATCCATCCTCATCTATCTAATAGAATTCAGCTTTATCTCTATATAGAGTATATTATACACACACACACTATATCTTATCTATCTATTCTCATATCTATTTACTAGGCCTGGTGAAACATGGTTCTAAATGGTTCTAAAGTACGTACAAAACTAAAGTTCTGGTGATGAACACTAGGTGGCGCTGGTGCTTTGCTTCTACAGTGTTGCTAAAGTTCTGGTGGTGAACACTAGTTGGCGCTGGTGCTTTACTTCTACAGTGTTGCTGAAGTTCTGGTGGTGAACACTAGGTGGCGCTGGTGCTTTGCTTCTACAGTGTTGCTAAAGTTCTGGTGATGAACACTAGGTGGCGCTGGTGCTTTGCTTCTACAGGGTTGCTAATGTTCTGGTGGTGAACACTAGGTGGCGCTGGTGCTTTGCTTCTACAGTGTTGCTAAAGTTCTGGTGGTGAACACTAGGTGGCGCTGGTGCTTTGCTTCTACAGTGTTGCTAAAGTTCTGGTGGTGAACACTAGGTGGCGCTGGTGCTTTGCTTCTACAGTGTTCCTAAAGTTCTGGTGGTGAACATTAGGTGGCGCTGGTGCTTTGCTTCTACAGTGTTGCTAAAGTTCTGGTGGTGAACACTAGGTGGCGCTGGTGCTTTGCTTCTACAGGGTTGCTAAAGTTCTGGTGGTGAACACTAGCTGGTGCTCGTGCTTTGCTTCTACAGTGTTGCTAAAGTTCTGGTGGTGAACACTAGGTGGCGCTGGTGCTTTGCTTCTACAGTGTTGCTAAAGTTCTGGTGATGAACACTAGGTGGCGCTGGTGCTTTACTTCTACAGTGTTGCTAAAGTTCTGGTGGTGAACACTAGGTGGCGCTGGTGCTTTACTTCTACAGTGTTGCTGAAGTTCTGGTGGTGAACACTAGGTGGTGCTGGTGCTTTGCTTCTACAGTGTTGCTAAAGTTCTGGTGGTGAACACTAGGTGGCGGTGGTGCTTTGCTTCTACAGTGTTGCTAAAGTTCTGGTGGTGAACACTAGGTGGCGCTGGTGCTTTGCTTCTACAGTGTTGCTAATGTTCTGGTGATGAACACTAGGTGGCGCTGGTGCTTTGCTTCTACAGTGTTGCTAAAGTTCTGGTGGTGAACACTAGGTGGCGCTGGTGCTTTGCTTCTACAGTGGTGCGAAAGTTCTGGTGGTGAACACTAGGTGGCTGGTGCTGGTGCAGTGTTGCTAAAGTTCTGGTGGTGAACACAGTGTTGCTAAAGTTCTGCTGGTGAACACAATGTGGCGCTGGTGCTTTGTTTCTACAGTGTGGCGAACACTGGTGCTGGTTTACTTCTACAGTGTTGCTGAAGTTCTGGTGATGAACACTAGGTGGCGCTGGTGCTTTACTTCTACAGTGTTGCTGAAGTTCTGGTGATGAACACTAGGTGGCGCTAGTGCTTTGTTTCTACAGTGGTGTTCTGGTGGTGAACACTTGGCGCTTCTACAGTGTTGCTAAAGTTCTGGTGATGAACACTAGGTGGTGCTTTGTTTCTACAGTGTGCTAAAGTTCTTTGAACACTAGGTCTGGTACAGTGTTGCTAAAGTTCTGGTGATGAACACTAGGTGGCGCTGGTGCTTTGCTTCTACAGTGTTGCTAAAGTTCTGGTGGTGAACACTAGGTGGCGCTGGTGCTTTTCTTCTACAGTGTTGCTAAAGTTCTGGTGGTGAACACTAGGTGTTGCGTTCTGGTGGTGAACACTGGTGCGCTTGCTTCTACAGTGTTGCTAAAGTTCTGGTGATGAACACTAGGTGGCGCTGGTGCTTTGCTTCTACAGTGTTGCTAAAGTTCTGGTGGTGAACACTAGGTGGCGCTGGTGCTTTGCTTCTACAGTGTTGCTAAAGTTCTGGTGGTGAACACTAGGTGGTGCTCGTGCTTTGCTTCTACAGTGTTGCTAAAGTTCTGGTGGTGAACACTAGGTGGCGGTGGTGCTTTGCTTCTACAGTGTTGCTAAAGTTCTGGTGATGAACACTAGGTGGCGCTGGTGCTTTGCTTCTACAGTGTTGCTAAAGTTCTGGTGGTGAACACTAGGTGGCGCTGGTGCTTTGCTTCTACAGTGTTGCTAATGTTCTGGTGGCGAACACTAGGTGGCGCTGGTGCTTTGTTTCTACAGTGTTGCTAAAGTTCTGGTGGCGAACACTAGGTGGCGCTGGTGCTTTGCTTCTACAGTGTTGCTAAAGTTCTGGTGGTGAACACTAGTTGTCGCTGGTGCTTTGTTTCTACAGTGTTGCTAAAGTTCTGGTGGTGAACACTAGGTGGCACTGGTGCTTTTCTTCTACAGTGTTGCTAAAGTTCTGGTGGTGAACACTAGTTGGCGCTGGTGCTTTGTTTCTACAGTGTTGCTAAAGTTCTGGTGGCGAACACTAGGTGGCGCTGGTGCTTTGCTTCTACAGTGTTGCTAAAGTTCTGGTGATGAACACTAGGTGGCGCTGGTGCTTTGCTTCTACAGTGTTGCTAAAGTTCTGGTGATGAACACTAGGTGGCGCTGGTGCTTTGTTTCTACAGTGTTGCTAAAGTTCTGGTGGTGAACACTAGGTGGCGCTGGTGCTTTGCTTCTACAGTGTTGCTAAAGTTCTGGTGATGAACACTAGGTGGCGCTGGTGCTTTGTTTCTACAGTGTTGCTAAAGTTCTGGTGATGAACACTAGGTGGCGCTGGTGCTTTGCTTCTACAGTGTTGCTAAAGTTCTGGTGGTGAACACTAGGTGGCGCTGGTGCTTTGCTTCTACAGTGTTGCTAAAGTTCTGGTGGTGAACACTAGGTGGCGCTGGTGCTTTGCTTCTACAGTGTTGCTAAAGTTCTGGTGGTGAACATTTCAGAACTCTAACAAAACTTTCAAAACTTTCAAAGAATGAGCTGAGTGTCATCAGCGTATTGATGGCACTCAAGCCCAAAGCTGCGTACCAGCTGGACAAGTGGTCGCAGATAGATGTTAAATAATAGAGGGGAGAGGATTGCCCCCTGGGGGACCCCACAAGATAGAGGGGAACCCCCGGAGACCCCCTCGCCCCTCCTCACTCGCTGTGTCCGGTTCCGGAGGAAGGAGGACAGCCAAGACATGGTTTCCCCCCTCACCCCGGCCCCGGCAAGGAGGTGAGTCAAAAGATCATAATCGACAGTATCAAACGCTGCCGTGAGGTCCAATAACACAAGCAGCGCCGATCCGCCTTGGTCCAGGTGGTCTGTGATGGAGACCAGAACCGTCTCCGTCTCATGCCCCAAACGGAAGCCGGACTGGAAGGGGTCTAGCTAAGCTGTGTCGTCTAGGAAAGCCTGCAGCTGCTCCATTGCTGCCCTCTCAACCACCTTGCCCAGGGACGGCAAATTCGACACTGGGCGGTAGTTGGAAGGGACCGCTGGATCTAATCCCAGCTTCTTCAGCAATGGAGAAATCACTGCCTCTTTTAACCCCTCTGGAAACACTCCTTGCTCAAGGGAGGTGTTGATTATTCTCCGCAGAGGGTCACGCAACCCTTCCAGGCTGGCTTTCACCAGCCAGGAAGGGCACAGATCGAGGGAGCATGTGGTTGGCCAAGCCGCAGTGACAATCCTATTGGCAGCTTCTGCGTCCAGTGGTTGGAACCGGTCGAAGGTGGGCCCAGCGGAGAGCCACGGAGTCTCAAGTTCGCTAACTGTATCAATTGTGGAAGGAAGGTCCCGGCGGAGGGTCGATATCTTGTCCACAAAATAGCTCTGAAAAGCCTCGGCAGTAAGGGCCTGATCATCACTTATTGGGATTGTAGGGACCATCGTCAAAGACCGAATTATTTTGAATAATTGTGTCGGGTGTGAGCTAGCGGACGCTAAATAGGAAGCGTAGTAAGAATTTTTTGCTTCCTTTACAACCTGCTCATAGGCTTCCATAAACAGCCTATAAGCTGATCTCGAACCTTCGTCACGGAGTCTCCTCCACACGCTCTCCAGCCGTCTCTTCTCCCGCTTCTTCGATCGAAGATCCTCAGTAAACCAAGGTGACCGATTTCTGCGGGGTCGGAGAGGGTATCTAGGGCAATCTCGTCTAGAGACTTAGACAGTTTGGTGTTCCAATTATCTACTAGTTCATCGATCGAGATGCTGGCAGGCTCCAGATCCCTCAGAGCATTCAGGAACCTGGTAGGTTCCATAAGTCTTTTTGGGCGAACCCAAATCTGTTTGGCGCCTTTGCTGGGTGGGGGTGCCAGCTCCAACTGGATTCTCAGGGCACAGTGATCCGACCATGGAACCTCGATGGTAGAGGTTAGAGTCACTTGGATACCAGCACTGAAGACTAAGTTCAGGGTATGACCAGCCCGGTGGGTGGGCCCAGAGTTGCAAAGTGAGAGTCCTAGTGTCGCCATGGTCGACACTAGGTCCGCTGCTGCTGGTGAAAGAGAGGCTGCGACGGCATGGACATTGAAGTCCCCCAGAACAATAAGTCGAGGGAACCTCAATGCCCAGTCCGACACAGTCTCAAGCAGCAGGGATAGACTTTCCGTTGGTGCGCTAGGTGCACGGTACACCAGAAGAAAGGCTACGCTCTCCTGCGAATCCCACACCAAACCGGTGCTTTAAATCCCCAAGATGTTCAGTGCTGGCACCGCCCTGAGAGATAACAAGTCACACACACTATCTATTCTCATATCTATTTACTAAAATCTAGCTTTCGCTCTCCATAGAGTATGTATACACACACACTATTTATTCTCATATCTAGCGTTCTCTGTATATCTATATATATAAAAAGGGAGTGGTCGTACAACTCGGCTTATAGACATCAAAACTATAAGCCCCAGAAGCACCTACCACCCCCAACACAATCCACCATAACACGAGGTATGTCCAGGCCACAAAAAACCCGGCCCACATACCTCACAACCCCCCAAAACAGAGCCCCCAAAAAACACCCATAAACACCTGCCTTAGCAGCGCATGGTTACTGCCAATGCCCCCACAACCCCAGCCCCTCGCCCTCACCCCTCGCTAACCAGTTCGTCCCTGCTTCTTCTGCCACCTCCTCGCCGCTCCTAGACCCAGCCCCATGCCCACCTCCTCCGCCGCCTTCTCTACCTCCTTTGCCGCCTCCCAGCAGCTCCCCGACCCGAACCGTGCGGCCAACGCCTTGCCCGCATCCTACGCCGCTTCCTCGCCCTCCTACGCCGCCTTCTAGCTGGTTCCGGACCCGGCCTGCGCCACCGCCTCCTCGCCCTTCTCCACCGCTTCCCAGAGGCTCCTACACCCGGCCCGCACGGACCGAGGCAGCCACGGCGCCGCCCGCACGGCCCAGATCCAGAACCAGCTAGAAGGCGGCGGACAAGGCCAAGGCGGCGGCGGCGCGGCCCGGGTCCGGAACCAAGAAGGAGGCGGCAGAGAAGAGGCAGCGCCGCGGTCCGGCTCCAAAACCAGCTGGGAGCCGGCGGAGGACACAGAGGAAGCGGCGGAGAAGGCGGCCACGGTGCCTCCCTCGCGACCTGGGTCCAGAATCGCCTGGGAGACAGCGGAGGCGGCACCAACGGACACAAGACTACACTTCCCAGAAGGCCCCACCGGTGCCGCCCCGCCCCTCCTCCTCCAATGCTCCCTCCCACCCGGCTTCCCCTTGCCCCCGCCCCTCCTCCTCCTCCAACGCTCCCTCCCACCCCGACAGAAAGGAGAGAGAAAAGGAAGGAGGGAGGGAGGAAAGGAAAGAAGGAAAGAAAAAGGAAAGAAAAGAAAGATAAGTACAGATGCCTGGAAGAAGAATGGACACAAAGGAAGGAGAAAGGGAAAGACGGAGGGACAAAGAGGGAGAAAGGGGGAACGGAACAGAGAAGAAAGGAGGAAAGTTGGTAAACCAGAAGGACCACTGGGAGTTGCACTCCAAAAACACATAGAGCAGCAAAAAAGGGGAAACAGAGAAAGGGAAAGAAAGAGGGGTAAAGGAAGGGAAGAGGAAGAGAAGGGAGAAAGGAAAGAGGGAAATAAAACAAAGAAAGAAAAATATGAAGAGAGAAAAAGAGAGAGAAAAAGAGAAAGAGGGGGGAAGGTTGGCCACAGCAACGCGTGGTGGGTTACGCTAGTAGGGTATATATTATATACAGTATATACACGCACTATAACTATTCTCATATCTATATATACACCCCCCCCACACACACACCCATATGCGCACTATATCTAGCTACCTATTATCTATTAACCTATTGTATATAACATATTTGCACAGGTTTCAAAGCCGTACCTGCCCAATATTTCCTTCGGTTCATATTTCTCATAAAATTCCCCCGAAGTCTGGCTCTCTGGCTCTTCCTCTGTTTTGGTCATCTTGCTTTATTATTCTCTACAAAATAATAATAATAACAATATTATTATGCTGCTTCAAATCTGTCACATTACCCAAGAATCCGTCAAAACCAATAATAATAATAATAATAATAATAATACTATATTAATAAAATGCAAATCATTGATGGCCCGAAATTTCAGAGAGTAACTAGTGGGTGACTAAGAAAAATGTAATAATAATAATAATAATAATAATAATCTCACCATAAGCTGTGCCTCCTAATTGACTTCGAGCTTTGCGAAGAGTCCAAATAAACCAAGGATTTGCCCCGTTTGCATTGGGAAGACCGCAGCCGAGCGACAGCAACTGTCTCGGAGGTGAATTTGTCTCTCTGTTTAAAAATAAAACCTGCAGCGCAAGGCCTGGGAACGGGCCAAGGAATCCCATTCGGAGGCTGTTTACTCCCCCTTGACCCCGCTTTGAGGTGAAAGCATCGAGCTCTGGGATTCCAAGTGGGCTGGGCTATTATTATTATTATCATTTATATTATTATTATTAATATTACTATTTTAATGCTGGTCGTTGGCCAAAATAAAACTTTTAATTCATATCACTATTAATATTATTAATATTATATTATTATATTTTATATTATTCGTATTATTATTAATATAATTATTTATAATACTATTTATGTTATTATTTATATTATTCCTACTATGTATATTATTATTATTTATATTACTATTTTAATGCTGGTCATTGGCCAAAATAAAACTTTTAATTCATATCACTATTTATATTATTAATATTATATTATTATTTATATTATTCATATTATTATTAATATAATTATTTATAATACTATTTATGTTATTATTTATATTATTCCTACTATGTATATTATTATTATTTATATTTATATTTTAATGCTGGTCATTGGCCAAAATAAAACATTAATTCATATCACTATTTATATTATTAATATTATATTATTATATTTTATATTATTTGTATTATTATTAATATAATTATTTATAATACTATTTATGTTATTATTTATATTATTCCTACTATGCATAGTATTATTATTTATATTTATATTTTAATGCTGGTCATTGGCCAAAATAAAACTTTTAATTCATATCACTATTTATATTATTAATATTATATTATTATATTATCATTTATATTATTCATATTATTATTAATATAATTATTTATAATACTATTTATGTTATTATTTATATTATTCCTACTATGTATATTATTATTATTTGTATTTATATTTTAATGCTGGTCATTGGCCAAAATAAAACATTAATTCATATTTATTTATTATTTATTTATTATTTCGCATTTGTCTGTCGCCTCCCCCAACGGCTCAGGCGACTTACAACAGTTAAGTAAAATACAATTGTCAGATAACTCATAATAACTCACAGTAATACCATTAAGATTTTATTTTACAACCTGTTGTAAGTCGCCCCGAGCCGTTGGGGGGGGGGGGCGACAGACAAATGCGAAATAATAAATAAATAATAAATAAATAAGATGGAATTACAATTAGAACAGTTGAAGCAACAAATGGAGTGGCAGTGGGGTGACAGCCAGGCGGTGCGAGCTAAAGTTTGGCTAACTCCGAAGGCTTGTTGGAACAGCAATGTCTTGACTGCTCTCCTGAACGGGAGGAGGCCCTGGGTGGCACGGATGCCGGCGGGCAGTGCGTTCCACATGGTAGGGGCTGCAACAGAGAAAGCCCGGCGGCGGGTTGCGGACAGATGGTAGGTCCTCACATTTGGGTTGACCAGGAGGTTTAGCTCTTCGGAGCACAGCGATCTGGTGGGATGATATGGGACAAGGCGGTCCCGCAGGTACACTGGCCCCAGACCATGTAAGGCAGTGTTTCTCAACCTGGGGGTCGGGACCCCCAGGGGGGTCGCGAGAGGGTTTCAGAGGGGTCGCCAAAGGCCATCAGAAAACATCTATTTCTGCTGGTCTGAGGAAGCCCTTTGGCAGAGAAGGCTGAAGATCTCTCTGCTTGTCCTTCTCTTTCTTTTTGGAAACAGACTACGAATTCTCCCACCTAAAGCCCTCCTCTGTGGTGATTGACAGGCCTCCCAGCCAAGGGGAGGGCTGTTTCTGAGACTCCAAGCGGGGAGGGGAGAGCAGGCGTGCTTGGCGCATGGCAACATGATGCCCATGTGTGGGTGAGGGAGACTGTGTGGGGTTGGGATGGAGGCTCACGCCAGCTAGTCCCTTCAAGGCATGAGGGTTCTGTGTAGGAAGTTTGACCCATTCCTATCATTGGTGGGGTGCAAGGGGCTGTTTGACTGTAGGTGAACTATAAATCCCAGTAACTACAACTCCCAATTGTCAAGATCTATCTTCCTCAAACTCCACCAGTGTTCACATTTGGGTATATTGAGGATTCGTGTCAAGCGTGGCCCAGATCCATCACTGTTAGTGCTCTCTGGATGTAGGTGAACTACAACTCCCAAACTCAATGTCAATGCCCACCAAACACTTCCAGTATTTGCTGTGGGTCATGGAAGTTTTTTGTGCCAAGTTTGGTTCAATTCCATCGTTGGCGAGTTGAGAATGCGCTTTGATTGTGGGTGAACTATAAATCCCAGTAACTACAATTTCCAAATGACAAAATCAACCCCCCCCCACCCCCCAATACAGTTATGAAGTAGCAATGAATATAATGTTATGGTTAGGGGTCACCACAACATGAGGAACTGTATTAAGGGGTCGCGGCATTGGGTTGGTTGAGAAACACTGATGTAAGGCCTTACAAGTCAGGACTAACACTTTGAAGGCAATCCGGCATTCAATTGGGAGCCAGTGCAGTTCGCGCAGGATTGGCGTGATGTGGTGGCCAATCGGGACCCCCGCCAGGAGTCGCGCTGCAGCGTTCTGCACCAGCTTGAGTCTCCGGATTACCGACAGAGGAAGGCCAATGTAAAGAGCGTTACAGTAGTCCAGCCTCGAGATGACCGTGGCTTGGACCACTGTGGCTAAGTCGCGCCGGGACCAATAGGGGGCCAGCTTCCTCGCCTGGCGAAGATGGAAAAATGCTACCCTGCTGATGCTGGAGACGTGGGCCTCCATCGACAACAGGGGGTCCAAGGTTACTCCTAAGCTCTTGACAGAGGGCGACGGACATAATGTCACGCCGTCCAGGGTCGGAAGCTGAACATCCCTACAGCCCGGAGGACCCAGCCACAGGATCTCCGTCTTTGCCGGATTCACCTTCAACCTACTGGCTCGCAGCCATCCAGTGACGGCCTCAAGGCAACGATGGAAATTATCGGGTACGGATTCGAGGCTGCCCTCCATCTTCAAGATAAGCTGGGTGTCATCAGCGTACTGATGGCACACCAGCCCAATCTTCGGCGTTGAGTATTTATGTCACAGCGGATAGGCAACAGAAATATAGAAGTTTAATTCCCCATCGGCCCAAAAACTCCAGTCTCTGTTCGAGTGAATAATGAAACTCTCATTCAATTCACAAGGTAAATATATAACTTTGTATTGAATTGTATTTAACAATAACTGGCAAAACATCGAAAAACAACAGCCATCACAGCTACCTTTCTAAACATCCTTTCCTCACAGATATTAAATCCCAACTGACAAATCCCAACTGTCACTTTGTAACTGACATTCCTCAAGGTTCCATTTAGCAGTCTTGAGACAGCGCCATCTGGTGTCAAACATGTCACACTGCAGGTCATCTCAAACTGCGAAAATATATCTTGTGCTGACTCATGAATTGCTATTCAAAATGCAATAATCTGACACCCAAAACTACGCACCAGCTGGGCAAGTGGTCGCATATAGATGTTAAATAAGAGGGGGAGAGAATAGCCCCCTGAGGAACCCCGCAAAGAAGCGTGGAGCCCCCGGAGACATCCTTGCCCCTCCTCACTCGCTGTAGCCGGTTCCGGAGGAAGGAGGTCACCCAATTAAGGGCTGTCCCCCTCACTCCGGCCCTGGCAAGGCGGTGAGTCAATAGATCATAATCGACTGTATCAAACGCCGCTGTGAGGTCCAATAACACGAGCAGCGCCGGAAGCGGACTGGAAGGGGTCTAGCCAAGCTGCGTCATCTAGGAAGGACTGCAACTGCTCCATTGCCGCCTTCTCAAGTACCTTGCCCAGGAACGATAAATTCAAAACCGGGCGGTAGTTGGAGGGGACCGTTGGATCTAATCCCGGCTTCTTCAACCATGGAGAGACCACCGCCTCTTTTAAACCCTCTGGAAATACTCCCTGGGCTAGGGAAGTATTAATTATATTCAACAGAGGGTCTCGTAATCCCTTCAGGCTGGCTTTCACCAGGCAGGAGGGGCACGGATCAAGGGAACAGGTGGTCGGGCGAGCTGCAGCAATAATCCTATCGACAGCTTCTGCGTCCATAAATATATTATTTATATTATTCATATTATTATTAATATAATTATTTATATTACTATTGATGTTATTACTTATATTATTCCTACTATTGTATATTATATTATTATTATTCATATTACTATTTTAATGCTGGTCATTGGCCAAAATAAAACTTTTAATTCATATCACTATTTATATTATTAATATTATATTATTATTATTTATATTACTATTTATTTTATTACTTATATTATTCCTACTATTGTATATTATATTATTATTATTCATATTTATTTTATTTAATAAAATAAAACTTTAATTCATATCACTATATTAAATAAATTATTATTAATTTATATTCACTATATTATTAATATTATATTATTATTATTCATATTTATTTAATGCTGGTCATTACAAAATAAAATTTATTTTATTACTTATTATTATTATTATTTATATTACTATTTATTTTATTGTATATTATATTATTATTATTATTATTCATATTACTATTTTAATGCTGGTCATTGGCCAAAATAAAACTTTTAATTCATATCACTATATTATTAATATTATATTATTATTATTTATATTACTATTTATTTTATTACTTATATTATTCCTACTATTGTATATTATATTATTATTATTCATATTACTATTTTAATGCTGGTCATTGGCCAAAATAAAACTTTAATTCATATCACTATATTATTAATATTATATTATTATTATTTATATTACTATTTATTTTATTACTTATATTATTCCTACTATTGTATATTATATTATTATTATTCATATTACTATTTTAATGCTGGTCATTGGCCAAAATAAAACTTTAATTCATATCACTATATTATTAATATTATATTATTATTATTTATATTACTATTTATTTTATTACTTATATTATTCCTACTATTGTATATTATATTATTATTATTCATATTACTATTTTAATGCTGGTCATTGGCCAAAATAAAACTTTAATTCATATCACTATATTATTAATATTATATTATTATTATTTATATTACTATTTATTTTATTACTTATATTATTCCTACTATTGTATATTATATTATTATTATTCATATTACTATTTTAATGCTGGTCATTATCACTATATTATTAATAAAATAAAACTATTTAATTCATATCACTATTGTATATTATATATTATTAATATTATATTATTATTATTTATATTACTATTTATTTTATTACTTATATTATTCCTACTATTGTATATTATATTATTATTATTCATATTACTATTTTAATGCTGGTCATTGGCCAAAATAAAACTTTTAATTCATATCACTATTTATATTATTAATATTATTATATTATTATTATTTATATTACTATTTATTTTATTACTTATATTATTCCTACTATTGTATATTATATTATTATTATTCATATTACTATTTTAATGCTGGTCATTGGCCAAAATAAAACTTTTAATTCATATCACTATTTATATTATTAATATTATATTATTATTATTATTTATATTACTATTTATTTTATTACTTATATTATTCCTACTATTGTATATTATATTATTATTATTCATATTACTATTTTAATGCTGGTCATTGGCCAAAATAAAACTTTTAATTCATATCACTATTTATATTATTAATATATTATTATATTATTTATATTATTATTATTAATATAATTATTTATATTAATATTTACATTATTATTTATATTATTCCTACTATTGTATATTATATTAGGAAATAATATAATATACAGTATACTATTGTATATTATATTATTTCTATGAAGCAAGCAAAGTTTATTGATTAGTCCACTGACCGTATCCACATTAAAGGCAAAAACAAAAATGTACACAAGTAGTCACTAATCACTATCCTAAGACTCCCGTAATAGTGAACGAACATACGTCCAAATTTGATTACATTAAAAGGCAATTAAAAATATCATCATTAAAATGCCAAGGTAAAATTTCAAACCACAAAAATTAAAAACAAAGTGTAAATTAGACAATCCCAAGTCCTTCCAAATATCTGCGTCACCCCTAGTTTACCCGTCACCTATTATATTGTTATTTATATAATGTATGTTATTTATATTACTCTTTATATTATTACTATTCATATATTTATATTTTTAATATCATTTCTATTATTTATATTTATATTATTCATATTTATATTTTTAATATTTACATTATTATTTATAGTATTATATTATTTATATCATTATTCATATTTTTACTTATAGTAAAGGTTTTCTGCTGACATTAAATCCAGCCACGTCCGGCTCTGGGGACTGCTTCTCATCTCCATTTCTAAGCCAAAGAGCCTGCGTTGTCCATAGACTGCATGGAGCGCCATTACCATCCCACCGTAGTGTTACCTATTGATCCACTCACATTTGCATGCTTTCAAACTGCTAGGTTGGCAGAAGCTGGGGCTGATAGCAGAAGCTCACGCCACTCCCTGGATTTGAACCTGTGACCTTTCGGGCAACAAGCTTAGCAGCTGGGTACCCCAAACTAGTAGTAATAATAATAGTAGAGTATAATATACTATTATTACTATTAGTATAATTATTACACATGCACGTGTGTGTGTGTGTGTGTGTATACACACACACACACACTTAGCAAGTGTTTGACGTGTGCACAGCCAGCATAGTGATCTTGTTTGCTGCGTACTAATCTTGTGAAGAAGAGGATGGTGATGATAGGATGCGAGGTCAAGGAAAATAATAATAGAGCAGGCTGGACTGGATAGCCTTTAGGGGTCCTTTCCAGCTCTAGGATTCTAATAATAGTAATAATAGTAATAATAATAGAGCGGGCTGGACTGGATTGTCTTTAGGGGTCCTTTCCAGCTCTAGGATAATAATGTATCTATTCTATGTATATAATAAAAGTCAGTGTTTGCGGTGGGCGGTGCGACCGAGCGAATATGTGCCAGCGTTTCGATTGGCTGCAACTCTGGGATTATTTGCATAAATGGCTGTGACTGGCCAGCCTCCCAACATTCTAACACAGCACAGAGAGGGAAGGGAAGGGCCTGAGGCAGGCATCAATGGCTGGAGTTGAAGTTAGCCAGTGGACCGTTTTTTCTGTTGGAAATGGAATGTTCAGAACCTTCACCCAATACACTTCTAAGGTGACAGAGGGAGAGCAAAAGGCCTCGGGCAGTCAGTTACTGCGGCCCACAGCAATGACGGATCAGGACCAAACATGGCAAACAAGGGCCCAATGGCCCACTTCACAACCTGGTGTGGTTTAGGGCAGGATGGGCCACAAATGATGGGATTTGCAGCACCTTCACCTCATTCACTTCCCAAACAACACTGCAGCCCCTATACATCACAGACCAGGCCCAAAATTGACAACAAGGCTTCCTCAACTTGATTTGCCTGACTAGGCCTCAGCTCATGGGATATTGTTAGGCTTCCTCAACTTGACTTTCCTGATTGGGCCCCCAACAATGACAGAACAAGACCAAACTTGGCACACAGACCCCCCCCCCCCCCAAGATGCACCCTACATCCTGGTGCAGTTTGAGGGACCATGGATGATGGGACTTGCAGTACTTTAATTCACTTCCTTAGAGCACTGTGGCCCACACCAATGACAAATCAGGACCAAACTTGGCACACAGAGCCCCCATGACCCACTCTACATCCTGCTGCAGTTTGAAGGATGGACCATGGATGATGGGACTTGCAGTACTTTAATTCACTTCCTTAGAGCACTGTGGCCCACACCAATGACGAACTATGGCACACAATGCCTTCCTCAAATAACCCGGGCACCGCCGGGTCCCAAGCTAGTAATAATAATAAAGCAGGCTGGACTGGATAGCCTTTAGGGGTCCTTTCCAGCTCTAGGATAATAATAATAATAATAACAACAACAAAGCAGGCTGGACTAGATGGTCTTTAGGGGTCCTTTCCAGCTCTAGGATAATAATAATAGAGCGGGCTGGACTGGATGGCCTTTAGGGGTCCTTTTCAACTCTAGGATTCTAGTAATAGTAATAATAATAATGTTAATAGAGCAGGCTGGACTGGATAGCCTTTAGGGGTCCTTTCCAGCTCTAGGATAATAATAATAATAATAATAATAACAAAGCAGGCTGGACTAGATGGTCTTTAGGGGTCCTTTCCAGCTCTAGGATAATAATAATAATAATAATAATAATAACAAAGCAGGCTGGACTAGATGGTCTTTAGGGGTTCTTTCCAGCTCTAGGATAATAATAATAATAATAATAATAATAACAAAGCAGGCTGGACTAGATTGTCTTTAGGGGTCCTTTCCAGCTCTAGGATAATAATAATAATAATAATAATAATAAAGTAGGCTGGACTAGATGGTCTTTAGGGGTCCTTTCCAGCTCTAGGATAATAATAATAATAATAATAATAATAAAGCAGGCTGGACTAGATGGTCTTTAGGGGTCCTTTCCAGCTCTAGGATAATAATAATAATAATAATAATAATAAAGCAGGCTGGACTAGATGGTCTTTAGGGTCCTTTCCAGCTCTAGGATAATAATAATAATAATAATAATAATAATAAAGCAGGCTGGACTAGATGGTCTTTAGGGGTCCTTTCCAGCTCTAGGATAATAATAATAATAATAATAATAATAAAGCAGGCTGGACTAGATGGTCTTTAGGGTCCTTTCCAGCTCTATAATAATAATAATAATAATAATAATAAAGCAGGCTGGACTAGATGGTCTTTAGGGGTCCTTTCCAGCTCTAGGATAATAATAATAATAATAATAATAATAATAATAATAACAAAGCAGGCTGGACTAGATGGTCTTTAGGGGTCCTTTCCAGCTCTAGGATAATAATAATAATAATAATAACAAAGCAGGCTGGACTAGATGGTCTTTAGGGGTCCTTTCCAGCTCTAGGATAATAATAATAATAATAATAAAGCAGGCTGGACTGGATGGCCTTTAGGGGTCCTTTCCAGCTCTAGGATAATAATAATAATAATAGAGCGGGCTGGACTGGATGGCCTTTAGGGGTCCTTTCCAGCTCTAGGATTATAATAATAATAATAATAGAGCGGGCTGGACTGGATGGCCTTTAGGGGTCCTTTCCAGCTCTAGGATTATAATAATAATAATAGAGCGGGCTGGACTGGATGGCCTTTAGGGGTCCTTTCCAGCTCTAGGATAATAATAATAATAATAGAGCGGGCTGGACTGGATGGCCTTTAGGGGTCCTTTCCAGCTCTAGGATTATAATAATAATAATAATAGAGCGGGCTGGACTGGATGGCCTTTAGGGATCCTTTTCAACTCTAGGATTCTAGTAATAGTAATAATAATAATGTTAATAGAGCAGGCTGGAGTGGATGGCCTTTAGGGGTCCCACCTAACTGTAGGAGTCTAATAATAATCGATACACAAAATAAAATAACAATTGAAGGCCACCAAGGATGCTGATGGTGGCAATTTGGCTGTGATACTTAGATGTTCAACTGTATTGTCTTAATTGTCCGAGTCTCGTTTGAAGAAAGAGGCCGGGAGACATTTCCAGAGAGGCAACACCTTTTATTTTGAGGCTTCTTGCAACTATGGACTGTGCCGAGGGCGAATTCCCGTCGCCACCATCATCTTTCCCGACACGAACAACGTCCTTCCTTGAGGCGAGGAAATGGAAACGCAAGACGGCTTTCGTGTATATTAAAGATTCGACTAAGGATATGTCTTTCATTCACAGAATCGGGACGTCATCAGCCAGTGGAGCTTCGTTAAGCTAAACCTAGAAATGGAAGAGAGAGAAATTAATAGGCCACCAAAGAATATGATGCTAATAATAGGCCACCAAGGAAAATAATAATTGTTATGGCAGAGACGTAAGGAGCGGAGTCCAGGAGTTGAAAAGGTAACTGTTTGATGCTACTGACTCAGCATCTTCCCCAATGCTACTAGCTGTAGTAGCTGAAGGCTCAGTCACAACAATAATAGGTCAGTAATAATAATATATAATAATAGGTCAGTAATAATAATATATAATAATAGGTCAGTAATAATATATATATAATAGTACAGTAATAATATATAATAATTATTCTATATATAATAATTATTATATATTATTACTGTACTATTATATATATATTATTACTGACCTATTATTATATATACTATTATTATAATATAATTATTAGAATATATTCTAATTATTATTATATATAGAATAATTATTTGAATATATTCTATTATTTATATTATATTGATAGTGCCATACGACAAAGAAAATACACTTCTCTTATTATATTACACTCGATTTCCTCCTCTATGTACCCTTTGTCTTCAATAATTTCATAATAATAATAATAATAATAATAATATAATAACACCCTCTTTCCTCCTCTGGATGATGATGATAATAATAATGCAATACAATGTAATAATGTGATATTAAATTATATATTTTATATTAAATGTAATATTACTAATAATATTACAATATAATGGTCTAGGACAATATATAATACTGATATTTATTTATTTATTATCGGGCTTCTATGCCGCGACTCCCTGAGGCTCGCGGCGGCTTACAGGAGCCGAAGGGCACAGTAAAATACAGGCAATAAGCAGTTAAAAACAATTAAAAACAACAGCAGTACAGTAATTAATAGCACAGTTAACACAATGAACAGCACATCATCCTCAGAAGAGCGCATAGATGGCGGGGCATGGGCAGGACTTACTCACCCGAGGCCTGCTTAAACAGGTATGTTTTACAGGCCCGTCTAAACGGGAGCAAGTCCTTCATAGCCCGAGTTCCGGCCGGGAGGGCGTTCCACAGCGTAGGTGCTATGACAGAGAACGCCCTCCGGCGGGTAGCAGTCAGCCTTGCGAGTTTAGCTGAAGGTATCTCCAGGAGATTGGAGTCCTCAGACCGAAGTGATCTCGGAGGGCAATATGGGGTGAGACGGTCCCTCAAATACGCTGGCCCCAGGCCGTGTCAGGCCTTAAAGGTGAGGACCAACACTTTGAAGGTGATCCGTGCTCAATGGGCAGCCAGTGCAGATCCTGCAAAACAGGTGTTATGGGCGCCAGCTGGCGTGCCAGACAGGAGCCGGGCGGCAGTGTTCTGCACTAGCCTGAGCTTCCGGGTCACCGACAGAGGAAGGCCAACGTAGAGCGCGTTGCAGTAATCCAGCCTTGAGATGACTGTGGCTTGGATCACCGTGGCCAGATCGTTCCGGGAGAGATAGGGGGGCCAGCCTCCTTGCCTGTCGCAGGTGAAAAAAAGCGATCTTGCTGACCGCAGAGACCTGGGCCTCCATGGTCAGCTGGGAGTCCAAATGGACCCCCAGGCTCTTTACGGAAGGCGATGGGCATAACACCGCACCGTCCAGGCTCGGAAGCTGGACATTAACATCACCCGGGCGACCCAGCCACAAGATCTCCGTCTTCGCCGGATTCACCCTCAACCTACTGGCTCGCAGCCATCCAGTAACGGCCTCGAGGCAGTGTTGGAAATTATCGGGGACAGAACCCGGCCTGCCCTCCATCCTCAGACTGAGCTGGGTGTCGTCAGCGTACTGGTGACACTCCAGCCCATAACTCCGCACCAGCTGTGCAAGCGGCTGCATGTAGATGTTAAATAACAGAGGGAGAGAATGGCCCCCTGGGGGACCCCACAGAGTAGTGGGGAGCCCTCGGAGACCACCTCGCCCCTCCTCACACGCTGAGACCGCTGGCGGAGGAAGGAGGTCAGCCATTTAAGGGCTGTCCCCCTCACTCCAGCCATGGCCAGGCGGTGGATCAATAGATTGTGGTCGACCGTGTCAAACGCTGCCGTGAGGTCCAATAACACGAGCAGCGCAGACCCGCCTTGGTCGAGCTGGCAGCGGAGTTGGTCTGTGATGGAGACCAGGACCGTCTCCGTCCCGTGCCCCGAACTATGCTAATGGTATAATGTATTGTATGTATACATATCTCATAAGCCGCTCTGAGTCCCCTTCGGGGTGAGACAGGCGGCATATAAATGCCGTAAATAAATAAATAATATATAACAACAACAACAATATAAGAGGCTACCAAGGAAGATGATTTTGTTGATAATGATAGGCTGGGAGATCACCAAGGAAAATAATAATAATAGGAAGCCACCGAGGATGACGACAATGATAGTAAAATACTACGGCTCTCCCGAGGTCGTAGGTCGGACCAGATGGCCTCCAGGTCTCCCCCTCTGCTCTCTCCCCATTGAGTGTTTGAAAGATTGAATGGCGCGAAGGCACGACTCACCATTGGCGAAGCGGCACTGCTTGAGGACCTCGCTGAACCCTTCGCAGAGCTTGAGGTCGGCCTGGTTCTGGGCGCACTCCAGGAACTGCTTCATCTCATACTGGCAAGGGCTGAACTGGGAGGGCTGGGCCGCAGGCTGGGGCTCCTGGGGAGCGGAGAAGACCATCACCACCACTTTATTTTGGCTGTTGGTTTTTATTATTATTTCCCCTCGCTCTAGCTCAGGGGTCGGGAACCTATGGCTCGCGAGCCACCTGCGGCTCTTTTGATGATTGCATCTGGCTCGCAGAGTTCCTTACCACCGCCGTTCCTTACCTTCCTTTCTCTCTCCCCTTCAGCCGCCATGACGGCATTCCCTTTCCCGCCTCCTCCGGAAGTGAGTTCTGAGGAAAGCACCCCGCCCGGCTCCTCCGCCGCCTCTCTAGGAAGCGGAGTCCTCCCGCTCACTGGACTTCTGCCCAGCCCAGACATTGTGGCCACGGGCAGGCAGGCGCCCCAAAGAGAGGCATGGCTTTGCCAGAGAAGGGAAGTGGAGACAGAGAGAGAGAGAGAGAAGGCGGATCTTCCTGCCTTTCCATCTTCCAGTGAGTGGCTTGCCTAGAGCAGGGGTGCTCAGAATGGTGATCGGGATCACCAGGGTGATCTTCAGGCCTCATTCTGGTGATCTTCAGGTCCCTGACCAGGTTTTTTTTGCTGTTGGTCCTCTTCAAGCGCCCCTGCACGCTGCAAAGAAGTCCTCCGTCGTTGTTTTTCCCCGCTCGTGCGCCGCCTCCAAAAGCTCCAGAGTCCAAGAGGCAGAATGGGCCCCTCTTTTGGATTCCTCCTCCTCCCTCCGTCCTTCTCCAGCCACTCAGAGTCGTAGGAGACCAAAGGGGGCGGGCCTGGGTGACGCGATGCATGGCTGGCCCCACGCGCATGCGCAGAAGCGCCCATTCTGCCTCTCGGACTTCTCGTGAGCTCTTGGAGGCGGCACGCATGCTGGCAGCGTGGAAATAGGAGCAACGACGGAGGAGAAGAAGAAGGACACGTTGGGGTCATTTCCTTACCACATCTCAAAGGTCAGTCTTTTTACTTTGGGGTGGGTGCTTGATTGTTCTGTGGCATGTCTCTTTGTTTATTTTTAATGGCCTTTTAGCTCCAAAGCCTCTCTACTTGCTTTGATCCTTGAGAAATATATGTTGGAGAATATGGAAATGTGGGAGAAATGGGGTGGTTGGATGTATTTTTGCATGCCCCTTTGTTTACCTTGCTGAGTATTAAATGGCCTTGCAGTTCAACAGCCTCTCTTCTTACTTTCTGGCTGATAATATGTGTGGTAATATGGCAGTGTGGGAGAAATGGGGTGGTTGGATGTATTTTTGCATGCCCCTTTGTTTACCTTGCTGAGTATTAAATGGCCTCGCAGTTCAACAGCCTCTCTTCTTACTTTCTGGCTAATAATATGTGTGGTAATATGGCAGTGTGGGAGAAATGGGGTGGTTGGATGTATTTTTGCATGCCCCTTTGTTTACCTTGCTGAGTATTAAATGGCCTCACAGTTCAACAGCCTCTCTACTTACTTTCTGGCTGATAATATGTGTGGTAATATGGCAGTGTGGGAGAAATGGGGTGGTTGGATGTATTTTTGCATGCCCCTTTGTTTACCTTGCTGAGTATTAAATGGCCTCGCAGTTCAACAGCCTCTCTTCTTACTTTCTGGCTGATAATATGTGTGGTAATATGGCAGTGTGGGAGAAATGTTAATAGAGCAGGCTGGAGTGGATGGCCTTTAGGGGTCCCACCTAACTGTAGGAGTCTAATAATAATCGATACACAAAATAAAATAACAATTGAAGGCCACCAAGGATGCTGATGGTGGCAATTTGGCTGTGATACTTAGATGTTCAACTGTATTGTCTTAATTGTCCGAGTCTCGTTTGAAGAAAGAGGCCGGGAGACATTTCAGAGAGGCAACACCTTTTATATTGAGGCTTCTTGCAACTATGGACTGTGCCGAGGGCGAATTCCCGTCGCCACCATCATCTTTCCCTACACGAACAACGTCCTTCCTTGAGGCGAGGAAATGGAACGCAAGACTTTTTCGTGTATATTAAAGATTCGACTAAGGATATGTCTTTCATTCACAGAATCGGGACGTCATCAGCCAGTGGAGCTTCGTTAAGCTAAACCTAGAAATGGAAGAGAGAGAAATTAATAGGCCACCAAAGAATATGATGCTAATAATAGGCCACCAAGGAAAATAATAATTGTTATGGCAGAGACGTGGGAGCGGAGTCCAGGAGTTGAAAAGGTAACTGTTTGATGCTACTGACTCAGCATCTTCCCCAATGCTACTAGCTGTAGTAGCTGAAGGCTCAGTCACAACAATAATAGGTCAGTAATAATAATATATAATAATAGGTCAGTAATAATAATATATAATAATAGGTCAGTAATAATATATATATAATAGTACAGTAATAATATATAATAATTATTCTATATATAATAATTATTATATATTATTACTGTACTATTATATATATATTATTACTGACCTATTATTATATATACTATTATTATAATATAATTATTAGAATATATTCTAATTATTATTATATATAGAATAATTATTAGAATATATTCTAATAATTATATTATAATAATAGTGCCATACAACAAAGAAAATACAATACTATTATTATATTACACTCCCGATTTCCTCCTCTATGTACCCTTTGTCTTCAATAATTTCATAATAATAATAATAATAATAATAATATAATAACACTCTCTTTCCTCCTCTGGATGATGATGATAATAATAATGCAATACAATGTAATAATGTGATATTAAATTATATATTTTATATTAAATGTAATATTACTAATAATATTACAATATAATGGTCTAGGACAATATATAATACTGATATTTATTTATTTATTATTCGGGCTTCTATGCCGCCGACTCCCTGAGGCTCGCGGCGGCTTACAGGAGCCGAAGGGCACAGTAAAATACAGGCAATAAGCAGTTAAAAACAATTAAAAACAACAGCAGTACAGTAATTAATAGCACAGTTAACACAATGAACAGCACATCATCCTCAGAAGAGCGCATAGATGGCGGGGCATGGGCAGGACTTACTCACCCGAGGCCTGCTTAAACAGGTATGTTTACAGGCCCGTCTAAACGGGAGCAAGTCCTTCATAGCCCGAGTTCCGGCCGGGAGGGCGTTCCACAGCGTAGGTGCTATGACAGAGAACGCCTCCGGCGGGTAGCAGTCAGCCTTGCGAGTTTAGCTGAAGGTATCTCCAGGAGATTGGAGTCCTCAGACCGAAGTGATCTCGGGAGGGCAATATGGGGTGAGACGGTCCCTCAAATACGCTGGCCCCAGGCCGTGTCAGGCCTTAAAGGTGAGGACCAACACTTTGAAGGTGATCCGGTGCTCAATGGGCAGCCAGTGCAGATCCTGCAAAACAGGTGTTATGTGGGCGCCAGCTGGCGTGCCAGACAGGAGCCGGGCGGCAGTGTTCTGCACTAGCCTGAGCTTCCGGGTCACCGACAGAGGAAGGCCAACGAGCGCGTTGCAGTAATCCAGCCTTGAGATGACTGTGGCTTGGATCACCCGTGGCCAGATCGTTCCGGGAGAATAGGGCCAGCCTCCTTGCCTGTCGCAGCTGACAAAAAGCGCTCTTGCTGCCCGCAGAGACCTGGGCCTCCATGGTCAGCTGGGAGTCCAACGGGACCCCCAGGCTCTTTACGGAAGGCGATGGGCATAACACCGCACCGT
>JARBWK010000020.1:1629465-1704823 GCA_030556195.1 Anolis apletophallus
CTCTTCCATTCTTCCCTTCTCTCCTTCCTTTTCCCTCCCTCTCCTTCCTTCTTTCCTCCATTCTCCCTCTTCCTTCCCTTTCTCCCCCTTCACCCTTTCCTTCTCCCCTTCTTTCCTCACTCTTCGTTCCTTCCTTCCTCTTCCATTCTTCCCTTCTCTCCTTCCTTTTCCCTCCCTCTCCCCCTTCCTTCTTTCCTCCATTCTCCTCTTCCTTTCCTTTCTCCCCTTCACCCTTTCCTTCTCCCTTCTTTCCTCACTCTTCGTTCCTTCCTTCCTCTTCCATTCTTCCCTTCTCTCCTTCCTTTTCCCTCCTTTCTCCCCTTCCTTCTTTCTTATCCCTAAGCCTCTTCCTTCCTTTCTCCCCCACTCTTTCCTTCTCCCCTTCTTTCCTCACTCTTCGTTCCTTCCTTCCTCTTCCATTCTTCCCTTCTCTCCTTCCTTTTCCCTCCCTCTCCCCTTCCTTCTTTCCGCCATTCGCCCTCTTCCTTCCTTTCTCCCCTTCACCCTTTCCTTCTCCCCTTCTTTCCTCACTCTTCGTTCCTTCTTCCTCTTCCATTCTTCCCTTCTCTCCTTCCTTTTCCCTCCCTCTCCCCTTCCTTCTTTCATTTCCCCTCTTCCTTCCTTTCTCCCCCTTCACCCTTTCCTTCTCCCCCTCTTTCCTCACTCTTCCCTTCCTTCCTCTTCCATTCTTCCTTCACCCTTTCCTTCTCCTCTTCTTTTCCTCTTCCTTCCTTCCTTTCTCCCCCTTCACCCTTTCCTTCTCTCCTTCCTTTTCCCTCCCTTCAGCCTTTCCTTCTCTCCCTTCTTTCCTCTCCCTTCTCCTCTTCCTTCCTTTCCCTTCTCTCCCTTCACCCCCCTTCCTTCCTCTTCCATTCTTCCCTTCTCTCCTTTCCTTTTCCTCTCTCCCCTTCCTTTCTTCTTTCCCTCTTCCTTCTTTCTCCCTTCTTTCCTTCTCCCTTCTTCCTCTTCTTCCTTCCTCCCCCTTCATTCCCCTTCTCTCCTTCCTTTTCCCTCCCTCTCCCCTTCCTTCTTTCTCCCCTTCCTCTTCCTTCCTTTCTCCCCCTTCACCCTTTCCTTCTCCCCTTCTTTCCTCACTCTTCCTTCCTTCCCTCTTCCATTCTTCCCTTCTCTCCTTCCTTTTCCCTCCCTCTCCTCTTCCTTCTTTCCGCCATTCCCTCTTCCTTCCTTTCTCCCCTTCACCCTTTCCTTCTCCCCTTCTTTCCTCACTCGTCCTTTTCCCCTTCCTTCCCATTCTTTCCTTCTTTTCCTCTCTCCTTCCTTCTTTCCGCCCTTCCCTCTTTTCCCTTCTCCTCCTCCTTTTCCTTCCCCCTTCTTTCCTCATTCGCCCTCTTCCTTCCCTTCTTCCCCTTCACCCTTTCCTTCTCCCTTCTTTTCCTCACTCCCTTCCCCTTCCTTCTTTCCGCCATTCTTCCCTTCTCTCCTTCCTTTTCCCTCCCCCTCTCCCCTTCCTTCTCCTCCATTCCTCCCCCTTCCTTTCTCCCCCCTTCACTCTTTCCTTCTCCTTCTTTCCTCACTCTTCGTTCCTTCCTTCCTCTTCCATTCTTCCCTTCTCTCCTTTTCCTTTTCCCTCCCTCTTTCCCCTTAAGCCCTTTCTTCCTTCCTCCCCATCTCCCTCTTCCTTCCTTTCTTCCCCTTCCCTTTCCATACTTCCTTCCCCTTCTTTTTCCTCACTCCCTTCCTTCCTTCCTTCCTCTTCCATTCTTCCCTTCTCTCCTTCCTCCCTTTCCCTCTTCTCCTTCTTCCTTCCTTCTTTCCACTCCCTTTCTCTTCTTCCTTTCTCCCCTTCACCCTTTCCTTCTCCCCTCTTTCCTCACTCTTCGTTCCTTCCTTCCTTTCCATTCTTCCCTTCTCTCCTTCCTTTCCTTCCTCTCTTTCCCTCCCCTTCCCTCCTCTTCATGATTCCTTCTTCTTCCTTCCTTTCTCCCCTTCCTTCTTTCACCTTTTCCTTCCTCCCCTTTCCGTCTCCCCTTCTTTCCTCACACTTCGTTCCTTCCTTCCTCTTCCCTTCTTCCCTTCTTTCTTCCTTTTCCTCTTCCTTCCTTCTTCCTCTTCCATTAAGCCCTCTTCCTTCCTTTCTCCCCCTTCCTCTTTCCTTCTCCCCTTCTTTTCCTCACTCTTCCTTCTTTCCGTATTCCTTCCTTCTCTCCTTCCATTCTTCCCTTCTCTTCCTTCCTTTTCCCTCCCCTCTCCCCTTCCTTCTTTCCGCCATTTCCTTCTCCTTCTTTCCTCCATTCTCCTCTTCCTTCCTTTCTCCCCTTCACCCTTTCCTTCTCCCCTTCTTTCCTCACTCTTCCTTCCTTCCTTCCTCTTCCATTCTTCCCTTCTCTCCTTCCTTTTCCCTCCCTCTCCCCTTCCTTCTTTCCTCACTCCCCTCTTCCTTCCTTTCTCCCCTTCACCCTTTCCTTCTCCCCTTCTTTCCTCACTCTTCGTTCCTTCCTTCCTCTTCCATTCTTCCCTTCTCTCCTTCCTTTTCCCTCCCTCTCCCCTTCCTTCTTTCCGCCATTCGCCCTCTTCCTTCCTTTCTCCCCTTCACCCTTTCCTTCTCCTTCTTTCCTCACTCTTCGTTCCTTCCTTCCTCTTCCATTCTTCCCTTCTCCCTTCCTTTTCCCTCCCTCTCCCCTTCCTTCTTTCCATCCATTCCCCCCTCTTCCTTCCTTTCTCCCCCTTCACCCTTTCCTTCTCCCCTTCTTTCCTCCTCTTCATTTCCTTCCTTCCTTCTTCCATTCTTTTCCTTCCTTCCTTTCCCCCCTTTCTCCCCTTCCTTCTTTCTTCCATTCTTCCTCTTCCTTTCTTTCTCCCCTTCACCCTTTCCTTCTCTCCTTCCTTTCTCCCCTTCCTTCTTACCTCCATTCTCCCTCCCTCTTCTATTCATTTTCCCCAAGTCTTCCTTTCCTTCTCCTTCCTTCCTTTTCACTTCCCTCTCTCCTCCCTTTTCTTTTCCTCTTTCCCCTTCATTATTTTACTTTTTCCCCACTCCCTTTCCTTTCTTTTCCCCACCCTTTCCTTTCCTCCCTTCCTGTTTCCTTCTTTCTTTTCCCCTCCTTGTCTCTCTCCTGCTTTTCTTTTCTTCCTTTTCCATTTCTTTTCTTTTCCCCCCCTAGTTATTTCCTCTTATTTCTTTCCTCTCCCTCCCTCTTTCCTTCCTTCTGTCTTTCCTTCTTTCTTCCTTCCTTCCGCCTTCTCTTCCTTCCCAGAGTCCTGAGCGTGCCTTTTGCAGAGCCAGCTCTGAAGTGTCCCCTCATTCTGCCTCTATGGGAATCCTTTTCTCATCGTATGTACGTAGAGACTCACATTGAGTTGAATTCAGTCTTGAAATATATTATATCTATTCTATGGCTCTCACTGAAATAAATTTCCAAATATTTGGCTTCCATGGCTCTCCGAGTCCCTTCATTCCTCTTCCAAACACCTTGAGATCCGGGAAACAATACATGCAGACGTTGTCGTAAGCGTAAAGGGAGCGTTCTCACCTGGTATGTGATGTCGGGCCTGGCGGCTTCAGCGCTACCTCCTCCTCCGAAACCCCCAGTCATGGCGTGGCCCAAGGTGTGCCCCACGGCGGAGCCCACCGCCACGCCAGCCGCAGTGGTGGCCATCTGGGCCATGAGGCCTGGCTGTCGGGGGGCCGGAGAGGCCACGGCCGAAGGGGGGGCGGCTGCAGGGACGGAAGAGCGAGCGGCTGGCGGAGGAGCCGAGCGCAGGGGGGGTGCGGCACGGCTACAAAGGCAGGAAAGAGAAAGCCATCAGGTCCCAGATCAATATATAAAGTTCAGTCGTGTCTGACTCTGGGGGGTTGGTGCTCATCTCCATTTCTAAGCCAAAGAGCCGGCATTCTCCTTAGACACCTCCAAGGTCATGTGGCCAGCATGACTGCACGGAACACCATTATCTTCCCGCAGAAGTGGTAACTATTGATCTACTCACATTTGCATGTGTTTTTTTTAAACTGCTATGATGACAGAAGCTGGGGCTAACAGCAGGAGCTCACCCTACTGCCCGGATTTCGGTCCGCAAGTTCAGCAGCTCGGCACTTTAACCCACTGCGCCACCAAGGGGGCCCATATAAATAGACTTTATTTGTAGCCCGCCCCATCCCCCCAAATGGATTCGGATGGCTTACAACAGGGCTGTCCAACTGGCGGCCCCGGGGCCGGATCCGGCCCCGTAGCCTGTTGGACACGGCCCCACCTATGCCCTCAGCCGCCATTTTTAAATTTGAAAAAAATCGAATTTTTTTTTAAAAATGGCGGCCGGGGGGGGGAGCGGGGCAGGGAGGAGGAAGAGAGCTAGCTCCTCCTCCTTTTGGCGCCCCCTCCCTACCTAGGGCGGGAGCCGCCGAAAAAAGAGCAGAAGAGCGGCGCCAAGAGCAGCGCGTCACAGGCCTGGCGTGACGCTGCTCTTGGCGCCGCCTACTCCTCCCGCGCCCCTCCCTTCCTAGGGCGGGGGCGCCGAAAGGAGGAGTAGGCGGCGCCAAGAGCAGGCGTCACAGGCCTGGCGTGACGCACTGCCCCTGGCGCCTTCTGCGCCCTTCTGGCGCCCCCTCCTTCCTAGGGGGCGGAGGGCGCCGAAAAGGAGGAAGTGCGCCAAGAGCAGAGCGTCTGAGCCTGGCGTGACGCTGCCCCTTGGCGCCGCCTTCTCTGCCACCCGGCGCCCCCTCCCTTCCTAGGGCGGAGGGGCGCGAAAGGGAGTAGGCGGCGCCAGAGCAGGCGTCACAGGCCTGGCGTGACGCTGCTGCTCTTGGCGCCGCCTACTCTCGGCGCCCCTCCCTTCCTAGGAGGGAGGGGGCGCCGAGGAGGAGGCGGCGCCAAGAGCAGGCGTCACAGGCCTGGCGTGGCACTGCCCCTGGCGCCGCCTTCTGCCCCACCGGCGCCCCTCCCTTCCTAGGGCGGAGGGCGCCGAAAAGAGAGTAGCGGCGCCAAAGAGCAGAGCGTCACAGGCCTGGCGTGACGCACTGCCCCTTGGCGCGCTGCCTTCTTCGCCCCCTCCCTTCCTAGGGCGGAGGGGCGCGGAGAGGAGGTAGGCGGCGCCAAGAGCAGGCGTCACAGGCCTGGCGTGACCCACTGCCCCTGGCGCCGCCTTCTGCCCTTTTTCGGCGCCCCCTCCCTTCCTAGGGCGGAGGGGCGCCGAAAGGAGGAGTAAGCGGCGCCAAGAGCAGGCGTCTGGGCCTGGCGTGACCCACTGCCCCTTGGCGCGCCTTCTGCCTCGGCGCCCCCTCCCTTCCTAGGGCGGAGGGCGCCGAGGAGGAGTAGGCGGCGCCAAGAGCAGAGCGTCACAGGCCTGGCGTGACGCTGCACTTGGCGCCGCCCTACTACTCTCCTCTTCGCCCCCGCCCTAGGAAGGGAGGGGCGCCCGGAGGAGTAGGGCGGGCCAAGGGGCAGCGTCACGCCAGGCCTGTGACGCGCTGCTCTTGGCGCCGCCTTCTGCCCTTTTCGGCCATTTTAGGAGGGGCGGGGCCTGGGCCTGGGGGCGGGGCCTGGGGGCGGGGCCGAGTGGCCCCCTAGGTCATCAGTGACCTTTTATCCGGCCCTGGACCCCGTAGAAGTTGGACAGCACTGGCTTACAACAAGCACCAAAATAAAGCACATAAACACAGGCCAGAAACCACACATCGATGTATTATTGTAAACAGCAGCAGTAGTAGTAATATTAGTATTATTACAGAGGCTGGATGGTCATCTGTCGGGAATGTTTTGACTGTCGTCCTGCCTGGTAAAAGGGTTTTGCACTGGGTGGCACTTGGGGTCTCTTCCAACTCTATTATTTTTATTACTAGTAATATTATTAGCTTTTTTAATGTCAGGAGCGACTTGAGAATAATAAAGATAATAATAATGGTAATAATATTTTTTCATGTCAGGAGCGACTTGAGAAACTGCAAATTGCTTCTGGTGTGAGAGAATTGGCCGTCTGCAAGGACATTGCTCAAGGGACGCCACGATGTTTTGATGTTTTACCACCTTTTGTGGGAGGCTTCTCTCATGTCCTCGCATGGGGAGCCGGAGCTGACAGAAGGAGCTCATCCACGCTCCCCCCGGATTTGAAACTGCGACCTGTCGGCCTTCAGTCCTGCAGGCACAAGGGTTTAAACCACTGCGCCTCCGGGGGCTCCATATTATTAGCTAACACCTCTCAACAAAGGATTCCCCCAGGCAGTAACCAGTCAGTCTTTGAAGCTGCAAGGCCATTCAATGCTAATCGGGCTGGCCAATTGCAACATTCACACAACATTCTTTCTCCCAGCCTGGACATCATTCCACACATATATATAAACCCAATTTTCCTAGTTTCCAAGAGACCTCACAGGGTGCCTGCCATAGATATGGGCGAAACGTGAGGAGAGAATGCTACTGGAACATGGCCAGAGAGTCCGGAAAACCTACAGCAACCTATGTAATACTACTTTTGTATCAATATTATAATATAATGTATTATATTTTAATATATTTATTTATTTACGACATTTATATGCCACCCTTCTTACCCCAAAGGTGACTCTGAACGGCTTACAAGTTATATGTAAATACAATATATTATATTATTAGCATAGCACAATATTAGTAACATAAATTCCCATATTGTAATACACCCATATACTGTAATATTATTAATAATATTACATGTAATATGAAATATATAATTATTATAGTGTAATATCAGTATTACACTGTATTGCATTATAATATCAATATTATATGCAAACACAATATAATATATTATTAGTACAGCACAATATTAGTATTATGTATTACTATATTGTACTATGCTACTATACTATATTATTAGTAGTATTACATGTAATATGAAATATATAATTATTATATTGTATTATTATATTGTATTACGTTAGAATATTATCAATAATATATCTGTATACATTACATTATTAGCACAGCACAATATTAGCACTAAGTATTATTATACTGTACTATACAACAATACTATAATATTATTAGTACTATTACATGTAACATGAAATGTATAATTATTATATTGTATTACATTATAATATTATCAATATATCTGTATACAATATATTATATTATTAGCACCGCACAATATTAGCATTAAGTATTACTATATTGTACTATGCTACTATACTATTATATTATTAGTAATATTACATGTAATGTGAAATATATAATTATTTTATTGTATTATTATATTATCAATATTATATGTGTATACACACAGCACAATATTAGTATTATGTATTACTATATTGCACTATACCACTATCTTTAATATTACATGTAATATGAAATATATAATTACTATATTGTATTATTATTATATTATTATCCATATTATATGTGTATACAATATTTTATATTAGCACAGCACAATATTAGTATTATGTATTACTATATTGCACTATACCACTATTATGAAATATATAATTATACTAGCTGAGGACCCGGTGGTGCCCGGGTTATTTGAGGAAGGCATTGCGTGCCAAGGTTGGTTCCTATTAGATGTTTCTGTGGCTTGCAGTGGTCTCGGGAACTTAGTGAAGGTACTGCAAGTCCCGGGGGCCTAGTCGGGAAAATCAAGTTGAGGAGCCTAACAGTATCTATTGCAGTGCCCAGTGCTTCTGGCCCAACTGGAAGAAGTGTCACTGATCACCTGGGGGCCCGCAGTGAGCGGGGGCGTGGCCACTCCGTGGCTGGCCCCCGCGGCCCACCATTTTCAGGGAGGGTTTCCCTGGGTGCGTTAGGCTGGGTGACGCCTGACGTCACCCAGCCTAACGTCACCCAGGGAAACCCTCCCGCAAGGGATGGCTGCCGGGCGGCTCCTCGCTTCCCCATGAGCCTTCCAGGCTTCGGAGAGGGTCGCCCCATGTGTCCCTCTGAGCAGAGGGACATGGGAGCTGGGTCTCGCCAGCCTGGATGACTGGTGAAAACCCACTCCCCCAACCTGGAAGGCTTTTAAGCCCGGCACTCGCTCGAGTGCTTGGAAGGGAAGGCTCGAGGCAAGCTTGGAAGGAGGGGCGCGCGGGGACCCCCTCCCTTCCAAGGCATCGGCTCCGGAGAGAGAGAGGGAAGAAGAGGGGCGGTGCAGGGAGGAGGAGCCAGCTCTCTTCCTCCTCCCTGCCCGCCCCTTGTCCCTCTCTCGCCGGCGCCGATGCAAACCGGTTTGCATTGGCGCCGGTGAGAGAGGGAAAAAGAGGGCGGTGCAGGGAGGAGGAGCTGGCTCACTTCCTCCTCCCTGCCCCGCCTCCCCGCCCCCCCCCGGCCGCCATTTAAAATTTTTTTTAAAAAAAAATAAATTAAAAATGGCGGCCGGGGGCATAGCTGGGGCCGGAGCCAACAGGCTGGGGGGCTGTGTACGGCCCCAGGGCCGCCAGTTGGACAGCCCTGATCTATCCCATGAGCTGAGGCCTAGTCAGGAAAATCAAGTTAAGGAAGCCTTGCTGTCAATTTTGGGCCTGGTCTGTGATTTATAGGGGCTGCAGTGTTGTTTGGGAAGTGAATGAGGTGAAGGTGCTGCAAATCCCATCATTTGTGGCCCATCCTGCCCTAAACAGTTATCCAAGCCATGGTCATCTCAAGGATAGACTACTGTAACGCCCTTTACATTGGCCTGCCCTTGTCCGTGATCCGGAAGCTTAGGCTCGTCCAGAACGCCGCTGCTCGACTCCTCTCTGGAGTGCCGGCGAGGAGCCACATAACTCCCATCTTACAGCAGCTTCATTGGCTCCCGGTTGAGCACCGGGTCACATTCAAGGTGGTGGTGTTAACCTTCAAGGCCTTATATGGCCTGGGGCCGATGTATCTGAGGGACCGTCTCTCCCCCTTCCAACCCCGGAGATCACTCCGCTCTAAAGATCTGAATCTCCTCGAGGTGCCTGGTGTCAAGACCATCCATCTGGCCTTGCCCCGACGCAGGGCCTTCTCCGTGGTGGCTCCAACTATCTGGAACACTCTGCCAGCTGAAGTGCGTGCCCTGCGAGACCTCCTTGCCTTTCGCAGGCCCTGCAAAACCTACCATGTTTCCCAGTATGACACCCCGATTGTAAGACGTATCGGGCGAGTCAGGGGGGTCGGCTACTGTCAGCCGTCCCTGGTCGCCGCCGCAACCGGCCCACTGGCCGCGGCACACCTCCGCGGCGCACCTTTCTGCTAGGCCTCTCCAAGGAAGGGAGGGAAGAGTCCCAGAGGCGTGGCTGGCGGCGCTGCGTCAGAGTGACGCGTCGCCGCTTAGCCACCCTCTGGGACTCTTCCTCCTCCCTCCTTGTTCAACGAAGGGAGGGAAGAGTCCCAGAGCGTGGCTAGCGGCGCGTCACTCTGACGCAGCGCCGCTTAGCCACGCCTCTGGGACTCTTCCCCCCCTTCCTTGGAGGCAGAAAGGTGCGCGGAGGTGTGCCGCGCCAATGGGCCGGTTGCGGCGGCGTGGGCGTGGCGGGGTACGTCTTTGTTTATATAAGACGTACCCCGAAAGTAAGACGTAGGGGGACTTTTCGGGGGGAAAAGAAAGTAAGACAGCGTTTCGGGGAAACACGGTACCTCTTCCAACTGGCATTTAGTGGCTGATTTCTGGAACCCTGCAGAGTTAGTTTTAGTTTAAATTTTAAATAGTTTATCTGATGTTTTTATAGGTTTTATGCTTGTGATTGTGAGCCGCTCCGAGCCCTCGGGGAGTGGCGGCATACAAGAAGGAGTCATCAATAAATAAATAAACAAACCACACCAGGTTGTGAAGTGGGCTTGTGTGGGCCCCTGTGTGCCAAGTTTGGTCCTGATCCGTCACTGCTGTGGGCCGCAGTGGCTGACTGCCTGGGGCCTTTCCTTTTCCCTCTGAGTCGCCTTAGAATGTTGGGATGTGGACGGCCAATCGGAGCCCTTTATGCAAATACCATTTTAGTGGCAACCAATCCCCTCTGTCTGGGGCCGTAGCATGTTGGGAGTTTTGAGGCTGGCCAGTCAGAGCCATTTATGCAAATAATCCCAGAGTGGCAGCCAATCGAAACGCTGGCACGTATTCCTCCCGTCGCCCGCCCGCAAACACTGAGTCTTATTATATACATAGATAGATTGTATTATTCTATTATTAAATATAAAATATATAATTATTAGATTGTATTATTATTATATTATTATTACCACAGCACATCAGCAATATATTAATACTAATAATAATATATTTATAAAATTTAATAATATAATTTTGATATAATATATTATTATTATTATTATTTTTCACTCAGGAGAACTACAACTCCCGTCAGCCCCCGCGCTGCCTCACCTGGCAGGGGCAGCCATGCGGGAGGTCCGGCTCCTGCTTCCCCTCGGCATCCTGAAGCGAGAACAGCGGCCTTCTATCGAGACTCTCTTCCTCTTTCACCACAGAGACGTCCTTGCGCCTCCGCCGTCCTTTTTCTGGATCTTTCCTTCCGCTTCCGGCGGCGTTTGCGCCCAATTTCCGGTCTCCTCGCTTGAAGGTCGAAAAGCCGACTGCGCATGCGTAACCTTCCCTCGCGTCTTCTTTCTCCTTCCCTAGCCAGAAGCAGGGTTTGACTGCGCATGCGCCCACGAGGCGCTTTTGGAGTGCTCAGGCGCAGTGGCTCTGCAATTGTCAGAATGGGCGGAGCTACCCCTTTGGCAAAGGGCGGGGCGATCTCAGGAGGGGGGGGTTTAGATTGAGGACGCATGCGCAGAGGATGCGAAATTTCAGCTAAGGTAGTGCCTGAGTGCGCACGCGCAGAACGCACCAATCGCTCCGCCGTTCTGTCAGAGTGGGCGGGGCTTGGTAATGGGCGGGGCGATTTGAGAGATCCTTATCCGAGTACGCATGTGCAGAGGATGTGGTGTAGGACTGCGCAGGCGCGGAATTCTTTTTCCGTCAAAATGGGCGGAGCGACTGCCTCGCGAAAGGGCGTGGCTCTTTCCTTGAGAGGCAGCCGTCTCCGAGTACGCATGTGCGGACCATGTAGTGTAGACGTGCGCATGCGTGGAGTTCTGGTCCCTCAAAATGGGCGGAGCGACTGCCTCGCGAAAGGGCGGGGCTAATTCCTTGAGAGGCAGCCTTATCCGACTACGCATGTGCGGAGGATGTGTTGTTTGGCAGTGCGCAGGCGCAGAATTCTATTCCGTCAAAATGGGCGGAGCGACTGCCTTGCTCCAAAGGGCGGGGCGGATTTTCAGATTTCGAGTTTGATGCCGGAAGCGCGCATGCGCAGAATAACTTTCCTTTTCAGAACGAAGCGTATTACCACCTCGAGGGCACATTCGCGAAAGGGGGAAAAAATCCTTCGCCGCGCATGCGCACTCCACTTTCCCGCCCTTTTCTTTCCTCTCAGATTGGGCGGCCATTTTTAAACCACCTCACAGAATGGAATTCATTCTTTTTTACTTCAGATATTAATTTGAGAGTATCCCTCCCATATTATAATGTAATGCTTAAGGGCATTGCCATCAAATACTCCATTCTGCATAATTATATTATATATATATATATATATATATATATAATATAAAAAATATATAATAATTGTGTGTTTAATATTTTTGAATTGAGATAATATATACATTATTATTATAATAGATTTCCTCTCAGGCCTATTAAGCAGGCCTCACACAGGGCCGGCCTTCCCCATTAAGCGACCTACTCGGCCGCGTAGGGCGACACCCCCGGAGAGGGGCGTGGCTACCTGGGAGGGGCGCCGCTCCACCCCGCCGCCGCAGCCAGCCGGCGGCGCGGAGGAACGGGGGGGAAGAGGGGACTCACGGGGCGGGCTCCTGGACCCGAAGAGGAGCAGGAGGGGGAAGCCACGAGGGCGGCCCCCACGGAGACGCAGTGGCAGCACCGGCAGCAGCAGCACCCCGAAAGGGCCCGGAGCCAGGCGCATCTTCCTGACGTCACTTCCTCGTCGCCGAATCTCCTGAGGAGGAGGAAGGGGAGGAAGGCCTCGCTGGCCGCGCGCTGCAAGGACGCCCGGAAGGAGAGACGCCGGAAGGAGGGAGCCCTGCGGAGGCGCGGAGGCCTCTTCCTCCTTCCCTCCCTCCCTCCGGCGTCTCTCCTTCCGGGCGTCCTTGCAGCGCGCGGCCAGCGAGGCCTTCCTCCCCTTCCACCTCCTCGGCAGAGGCGGCGACGAGGAAGTGACGTCAGGAAGATGTGCCTGGCTCCGGGTCCTTCCGGGGGCGCTGCTGCTGCTGCATCTCCGTGGGGGCCGCCCTCGTGGCCTCCCCCTCCTCCTGCTCTCCTCGGGTCCAGGAGCCCGCCCGTGAATCCCTCTTCCCCCTTCCTCTCCGCCGGCGGCGCTCGGGTATCAGTGCACATGCCCGAATTTCCGCGCATGCGCGGGCGCAGCCAGGAGCCGCCGGGGGACGACAAAAAATGTTCGCTTACTCCCCCCGGAGAGCTCGGACCGCCCCTGGCCTCACAAGACAGTTTTCAACGTGAGGTTGGACTAGATCAGGCCTGGGCAAACTTGGGCCCTCCAGGTGTTTTGGACTCCAACCCCCACAATTCCTAACAGCCTACCGGCTGTTAGGAATTGTGGGAGTTGGAGTCCAAAACACCTGGAGGGCCCAAGTTTGCCCAGGCCCGGACTAGATGGTCCCTTGGGGTCCCTTCTTTTCACCTTTACAGCCCCAGGATCCTGTGCTTTGGTTTTCATTCATTTGTATGTACAGTTTGGGGGAGTTTTAGTCTGTTGCTGGCATGTTGGCCCATTCAATTCAACAACCAAGAGTCTACTCCAGGGGTCAGGAACCTATGGCTCAGGAGCCAGGTGTGGCTCTTTCCATGATTGCATCTGGCTCTCCAGAGCAGCCCGGGCCTTCCTTCCTCTTCCTTTCTCCCCCTTCACCCTTTGCTTCTCCTTCTCACCTTCCCTTTCCCTCCATTCTCCCTCTTCCTTCCTTCCTCTCCCCCCTTCAGCCTTTCCTTCTCTCCTTCCTTTTCCCTCCCTCTCTCCCCTTCCTTTCCTCCATTCTCTCTTCCATTCTTTCTCCTTCCAGCTTTCCTTCTCCTTCCTTTCTCCCCTTCCTTCTCTCCATTCCCCCTCTTCCTTCCGTTCTCCCCTTCACCCTTTCCTTCTCTCCTTCCTTTCCCTCCCTCTCCCCTTCCTTCTTTCCTCCATTCTCCCTCCCTCCTTCCAATATTTCTCCCCTTCACCCTTTTCTTCTCTCCTTCCTTTTCCCTCCCTCTCCCCTTCCTTCTTTCCTCCATTCTCCCTCTTCCTACCTTTCTCCCCTTCACCCTTTCCTTCTCTTCCTTTCCTCCATTCTCCCTCTTCCTTCAATTATTTCTCCCCTTCACCCTTTCCTTCTCTTCCTTTTCCATCCCTCTCCCTTCTTTCCCCCATTCTCCCTCTTCCTTCCCTTCACCCTTTCCTTTTCCCTCCCTCTCTCCCCTTCCTTCTTTCCTCCATTCTCCCTCTTCCTACCTTTCTCCCCTTCACCCTTTCCTTCTCTTCCTTTCCTCCATTCTCCCTCTTCCTTCAATTATTTCTCCCCTTCACCCTTTCCTTCTCTTCCTTTTCCATCCCTCTCCCTTCTTTCCCCCATTCTCCCTCTTCCTTCCCTTCACCCTTTCCTTTTCCCTCCCTCTCTCCCCTTCCTTCTTTCCTCCATTCTCCCTCTCTCCCTTCCTTCCTTCCTTTCCTCCATTCTCCCTCTTCCTTCAATTATTTCTCCCCTTCACCCTTTCCTTCTCTTCCTTTTCCATCCCTCTCCCTTTTCCCCCATTCTCCCTCTTCCTTCCTTTCCCTCCCTCTCTTCCTTTTTCCTCCATTCTCCCTCCCTCTTTTCTTCTGTTTCCCCCCCGTCTTCTTTCATTTTCTTTTTTACTTCATTATTTTTCTTTTCCCTTCATTATTTTACTTTTTCCTTTTCTTTTCCCCTCCCTTTCCTTTCCTCCCTTCCCATTTCCTTTTATTTTCCCCTCCTTGTCTCTCTCCTGCTTTTCTTTTCTTCCTTTTCCATAGTTCTTTTCTTCCTCTCCCCTCCCTGCGTTATTTCCTCTTTCTTTCTTTCCCCCTTCTTTCCTTCCTTCCGCCTTCTCTTCCTTCCCAGAGTCCTGAGCGTGCCTTTTGCAGAGCCAGCTCTGAGGTGTCCCCTCATTCTGCCTCTATGGGAATCCTTTTCTCGTCGTATGTACGTATAGACTCATATTTAGTTGAATTCAGTCCTAAAATATATTATATATATACTACTCTATCAACACAGCAAAGAAGGGGGTCACAGAAAAAGGTAGAGAATATGCGCCAAAATCTCCCTTAATGTAGCTTGGACTTCCACAGCCGAGACCCCATGAATGACAGACCTGGACCAAACTTGGCACAGAGAACCCACATGACCAACAGAAAATACTGGAGGGGTTTGGGAGGAATTGACATTGATTTAGGGGAGATGTAGTTCACCTACATTTGGAGAGCACTCTGAACCCAAACAACCCTGGATCTGGACCAAATTTGACACAAATACTCAATATGCCCAAATCTGAATACTGGTGGGGTTGCGGGGGATTGATTTTGTCATTTGGGAGTTGTAGCTGCTGGGATTTATAGTTCACCTACAATCAAAGAGCATTCTGAACTCCCAACCGCAATGGAATTGAACTACACTTGAGCAATAGAGAATACTGGACCTTGGAAATTGGGAGCTGCTTGCATTTTCCTTCGTGCCACGGCCATCTCCTAGGAGGCGCCTGCAAACGCCGCAGCGACTCAGGGGGCGTTTGCAGACGCGGAGGCTTTCCTTCTCTGCTGGACCAACTGGCAGGCGCACACCCGCAAGCGTGCGACTGTCTCAGCCTGCCAGTTGGAATCCCTGGGCAGGCGCTGCCTGGAAAACACAGCGCGCCCCCCCGTCCTCTCCTCAACTCCACCCACAGCACAGTCCCGTATCGACCCTTTCTTCCAAGGAACCCGTTGGATTGGAAGGGGCGATACGGGACGGCGCCATGAGTGAAGTTGTGGAGACGAAGGGGGCACACACTGCGGTTTCCAGGCAGCACCTGCATGGAGTTTCCAACTGGCAGGCGCACACTTGTGAGTTGGAATCCCAACAACCACCTTACAGGGCTTCAGTGCCCCCCAATTTTCCTGAGCTTCCCACCGCCCCCTTGGATCGCCTCACTGCCCACTAGGGGGCAGTACCGCCCACTTTGGGAACCACAGCAGTAGACTCTTGCTTAATGACCAATGTGCAAAGGCAGGGAAGGAGAAGGAGCTTCCACCTTGGGACCCTTTTCGTAGCATCAGAGAAGCGTTGGAAGAGACCACATAGAACCATCTAATCCAGGGTTTCTCCACCTTCCTCATGCCGCGAGGCTGGCCTCGAACTCATGACCTACTGGTCAGAGAGATCTTATGCACCTGACACTTAGCCAGCTGCGCCACATTCCCGGTGCTCTTAGATGGTAATTGCCTATTATATGGTCATATGGTTCTGCATTGTTTATATTGTTCTTGATAGTGCTCTGGATTTATTAAATTGATGCTTATGTATGAGAACCGTAGCCAGGATTTTGATTTCGGGGTGAGTCTTAGTGAGAGAGGATCTACTAGGAAACCTTTTGTATCGTTTGATCATGAAACATAACAGTTTAAATAATGTATCAGTAAGGCCTTTTCGCAGACCACCCTGAGAATTTCGGAGGGGAGGGGGCCCCCCCAAGCCCCCCAAAATTTTCAGGGTGGTCCGCGAGACATTTATTTATTTATTTATTTGGACTTCTATGCCGCCGACTCCCTAAGGCTCGCGGCGGCTCACAGGAGCCGAAGCAACAAAATACAAAGAGTACATAAATAAACATACAGGACATACAGGGGGTAAAACATCACAGGGTAACCAACAGCAGATAGGGGAAGACCAGGCTCATGCCGAAGGGCAGAGCCACCCGGTGGAGCTATCGAGGGCGACCATCAAATGGGGAGCCGGGGGTCCCACAAATCGAGGAACGCCCTCAGAGACTCAAGTCTAAGCAGTGACAGTCACTGCGGTGTCGGTCGCGTTGCCGGCCTGTGGACCATGCCTCGTTATCGGCGGCTTGTCCACCCTCCTAGATTGGGGTTCGCCAGTGGAGGCGCCCACGCCTGCGGGCAGTGTTCGGAAAGTCCTGGGACGGGGCCCTCCGGGGGCGCCTTCGGGAGACAGCCGCCGTGGGGGAGGTATTAGAGAGCAGGGGAGGGACGTCCTCCGACTCCCGCCCCGTGCCCCGTCCCGACCTCGTCTCCGCTTCATCAGATGTTTATCGAACCTGGGCGACCCATCGGCCTGAGCTGATCACAGTCAGGGGTACCGCAGGCAGCGCCCTGCCCGTCGCCGGGCCGCTCCCCAGGAACCCTCGCCAGGACCCTCTCGATGTCCGCCGCATCCGTCACGAGCTGCCCGCGCAGTGGCTTTCCAGCCGCCAGCCACGTTTCATTTTCAGTGCCCTTGTTGATGGAAGGAGGTTTGCACTCCAAATCTCACAATGATGAAGACCGGGAATGTGGCGCAGCTGGCTAAGTGTCAGCTGCATAAGATCTCTCTGACCAGTAGGTCATGAGTTCGAGGCCTGCCCAGGTCGAAGTGGGTGCTCGACCTGTAAGTGTAGCCTGCTGTTGACCTTTGCAGCCCCAAAGAAAGTTGCATCTGTCAAGTAGGAGATAACGGTACCACATTATGTGGGGAGGCAAATTTTAACTGAATTATGAGGCCATTAAAGAACTCCAGGAAGGCTGAGGAATGCGGAAGGAACAACGAGGGACGCTGGGAATGCTGAGAGATGAAGAGTGCGTCAGCTCCTCCTCGTGGCCAGAGGTTTTCCAGGTTCAATTAATTGAGAGGGGGGGGGGGGAATGCGACAGAACGGACACAAGCGCAGAAGGCAGCCAGAAGTGGGTGAGAATCCTGTTATTGAACAGCTGGAGAAGCAAAGCCGCACGGAACGAAACTGAGATTTTGAAATGCAGCAGCGACGGGACAAAGCGCCTTCCTTCAAGCGGCAGTCGAGGAAACAGGAAGTCAGGTAACTCAGAAGTTGGGGGTTTCGGTTGCCTACGAGAAAGCAGAAATGTTGGATTAATAATGTGGAAGCGTCCTGGCGGACTGTGCTGTCGGTCTGTGACTTTGCTTCCAACTTGTTTTGTTTTGCCCCCCTTCAAAGGGGTCCGATTGGTTTTGTTTAATTTTGGTCCCTTCTAAAAGTGTTTTTCAACCTTTTTTGAGCCGCAGCACACTTTTTACATTTGCAAAATCCTGGGGCACACCACCAACCAAAATGACACAAAATGACACAACTACATATAGTTAATATGTTTTTAAATGTATTTATACACTCAGTGTGAAACCCGGGCCTGTTTCGATGAACACAACATAGATATCCTGGCAGGAATGGCAGAAAGACACAAACTTCCCACACAGAACTCCCATAACCAAGAGAAAATGCTATAAGAGTTTGGTGGGCATTGACCTTGAGTTTTGGAGTTGTAGTTCACCTATATCCAGAGAGCACTGTGGACTCAAACAATGTTGGATCAGGACCAAACTTGGCATGAATACTCAATATGCCCAAATATAAATGCAGGTGGAGTTCAGGGGAAATAGACCTTGACATTTGGGAGTTGTAGTTGCTGAGATTTATAGTTCCCCTACAATCAAAGAGCATTCTGAACCCCACCAATGATAGAACTGGGCCAAACTTCCCACACAGAACCCCCCAGGAGGCAAGAGGAGGTCTCTACTTGGGGAAAGGGAGGCGGGCCTTCCCAATGCATGGAGAGGGAGAGACCAAGTAGACAACGGGTGGGGAGGGGGGGGGGTTGTTTGTAATTTTGTGACTTTTTCGAGGTAGGTTTCTTAGGGTTTTTATACTTCAACACACTAGACTCCCCGCCCCCCTGGAGGTTCCAATTTCCCACGGCACACCTGATGATTGCTCACGCCACAGTAGTGTGCCCTGGCACACTGGTTGGGAAACACTGGCTTAGACCCTATATACATGGGCAGATTTGTTAGATGTTTGTATTCTGAACAATAAAGACGCATGGGAACTCTAGACACTGTGTCTTGGCGTATTCGTTCCCGTGAATACTAAATCCATAGCAGGGCAGTTGCAGCAAAGAAGCGCATATAAAATTGTACGTTTATTGCTATCACAATTGAAAAATTATTGTAATTATTACTACAACTGTACAATTATTACAAATATTATGGTTGTACAATTATCACTATTATTATGTTGTCAAATGCAATTATTATAATTATTACAATTGTACAATTATTACAGTTGTACAATTTTTATTACGGTTGTACAATTACTATTGCGATTATGGTGTTGTCGAATGCTGTGTTTTCTGATGGTCTTTGGCGACCCCTCTGACACCCTCCTCGTGACCCCCCAGGGGTCCCGACCCCCAGGTTGAGAAACACTGCTCTCTCTCTCTCTCTATACACACACACACACACACATATTCTACCGCTGTTTGCATCCAGTATTTATTTATTATAAAATTTTACTATTTCATATCTGGCCTGGTCTTAATGGTTTTAAATTGTCTATTATTGCGTATGTTTGAGTCATATTGATTTTATTGTTTTGTTATTGTTGCTGAGTTGTTGTTTGATTATGTGTCATTGGGTTTGGCCGCATGTAAGCCACCCTGTTGGGGATGTAGAGGTGTTAGGCTCAAAAATAACCCTCCTTGGAGGTGATTCCTCCAGAAATATAGCAGAGTGCTCAAGTTCAATTCCCAAGCAAACCCTTTCAGTACTTTCTGTTGGTAATGAGAGTTCAATATGCCAAGTTGGGTTCAATTCCATTGTTGCAAGAGTTCAGGATGCTCTTTGATTGTGTGTTAACTATAAGTCCCAGAAACTGTAACTCCCAAATGTCAAGGTCCATTTTCCCCAAACTCCATCTGTGTTCACATTTGGGCATATTGAGTGTTCATGCCAAGTTTGATCCTGATCCAACATTGTTTGAGTGTTCTCTGGATGTCGGTGAACTACAACTCCAAAACCCAAGGTCAATGCCCACCAAACTCTTATAGTATTTTCTCTTGGTTATGGGAGTTCTGTGTGGGAAGTTTGTGTCTTTCTGCCATTCCTGCCAGGATATCTATGTTGTGTTCATCGAAACAGGTCCAGGTTTCACACTGAGTGTATAAATACATTTAAAACATATTAACTATATGTATTACTGTGTTAGAGTGTCATTTTGTGTCATTTTGGTTGGTGGTGTGCCCCAGGATTTTGTAAATGTAAAAAGTGTGCTGTGGCTCAAAAAAAAGTTGGGAACACTGCTCTAACCTAAAGTTACAATGAGGCTAACTTCTCCTCATTGAGGACTGGAGACTTGTGCAGTCAGGGGTGAAACCCAACACACCCCGAGTCCCCTTGGGGAGATGGAGGCGGGGTATAATTTATTATTTATTATTATTTATTTATTTTAAATTTTTGTACCCCGACCTTCTCACCTCGGTAGAGGGACTCAGGCCGGCTTATACAGCAACAATTCAATGCTATACAAATTAAAAACATGTTACAGCAACATTATTAAACAAATTAAAAAAACACCAAAATACATACATACAAGTCACATTGCCATTTTAAAACAAATTCAACTCAATCTGAAAACGTGGTCACTCAATTCATACTATAATCAATCACAGCCTATTCTGGGAAAGCTTCCTTCCACATCCAAGTCTTCCTACCTACTAGGGTTGGTTTAGAATCCTAAAATCGCAATTCTAAAATCAAATGGGGGATTTTTTTTGATTAGTATATCAAATACTTACAAAAAATTTTTCAAAAAGTTCTAAAATGTAACTTAATTACTAACAAAATTCTAAATTGGTTCTAAAGTAGGAAAAGCAGGGAAACAGTTAAAAATCAAGGGGGGAACATTCCCCTTCACCTCTGCAGTGCAATTAAGTGGAGCTGTACAATACATGTATAACATAAGAGGTAGTAGCTCTTATAGCTGGAAAGGGGCCCCGCGGGCCTCTCCGCCTCTCTCTAGCCTGGATCCAGGCTAGAGAGAAGCAGAGGCTGGCCTGGAGCAAATATAAGCCGACCCAAGCCTGGGTCGGCTTATATTTTAGCTGGAAGGCGCTCCGCGCACCCTCTGCTTCTCTCTAGCCTGGATCCAGGCTAGAGAGAGGCGGAGAGCTGGGCACCTTTCCAGCTAAAATATGCTTCGACCCAGGCTTGGGTCGGCTTATATTTAGCTGGAAGCGCTCACAAGCATTCCCCTCTGCTTCTCTCTAGCCTGGATCGAGGCTAGAGAGAGGCAGAGAGGCGCCTGAGGGCCTTTCTCCTCAGCCAATGACAAAACACGCTTAAAAGGGCAACGAAGCCATACGAATGCTTTACGGCCCAGATACAAAAATGGCGCCGCGAAGTGCCGTAAAAGGAAGTCTACTTCCGGGTTCACGACAGCGAGCCGTAAATAAACAAAAGTCCCATTAATTACGAATTTCTAACGAATCAATTAGATTTCCGTTTCAATTTTAGCATGCCTACTACCTACCTATCCACCCATCCTCCCTATCCTTCCTTCCCACCCATCCATGTGTATATTTCTGTCTGTGTCTCTCTCTCCATCCATGTGTATGTCTCTATATTCATCCATCCATGTATATCAGGGGTGCTCACACTTTTTCAGCATGGGAGCTACTGATTAAAAAACCAAGTCCCAAAGATCACCTACCCAGAAATACAAAACGTATAACTATTTTCTTATTTATTTATTTATTTATATTTATTATTCATTTTTATGTACCGCTCCTTCCAGCAGGCTCGGGGCAGTTGACATAAAATGAAGTTATAAAACATCAACATTTCAATTTAATAACAACAAATATAAAACAGAGCATAAAAATACATCCAACCACCCCATTTCTCCCACACTGCCATATTACCACACATATTATCAGCCAGAAAGTAAGAAGAGAGGCCTTTGAACTGCGAGGCCATTTAATACTCAGCAAGGTAAACAAAGGGGCATGCAAAAATACATCCAACCACCCCATTTCTCCCACACTGCCATATTACCACACATATTATCAGCCAGAAAGTAAGAAGAGAGGCCTTTGAACTGCGAGGCCATTTAATACTCAGCAAGGTAAACAAAGGGGCATGCAAAAATACATCCAACCACCCCATTTCTCCCACACTGCCATATTACCACACATATTATCAGCCAGAAAGTAAGAAGAGAGGCCTTTGAACTGCGAGGCCATTTAATACTCAGCAAGGTAAACAAAGGGGCATGCAAAAATACATCCAACCACCCCATTTCTCCCACACTGCCATATTACCACACATATTATCAGCCAGAAAGTAAGAAGAGAGGTCTTTGAACTGCGAGGCCATTTAATACTCAGCAAGGTAAATAAAGGGGCATGCAAAAATACATCCAACCACCCCATTTCTCCCACACTGCCATATTACCACACATATTATCAGCCAGAAAGTAAGAAGAGAGGCCTTTGAACTGCGAGGCCATTTAATACTCAGCAAGGTAAACAAAGGGGCATGCAAAAATACATCCAACCACCCCATTTCTCCCACACTGCCATATTACCACACGTATTATCAGCCAGAAAGTAAGAAGAGAGGCCTTTGAACTGCGAGGCCATTTAATACTCAGCAAGGTAAACAAAGGGGCATGCAAAAATACATCCAACCACCCCATTTCTCCCACACTGCCATATTACCACACATATTATCAGCCAGAAAGTAAAGAAGAGAACTGGCCATTTGAACTGCAAGGCCATTTAATACTTTCAGCAAGGTAAACAAAGGGGCATGCAAAAATACATCAAAGGGGCAACCACCCCCCATTTCTCCCACACTGCCATATTACCACACATATTATCAGCCAGAAAGTAAGAAGAGAGGCCTTTGAACTGCGAGGCCATTTAATACTCAGCAAGGTAAACAAAGGGGCATGCAAAAATACATCCAACCACCCCATTTCTCCCACACTGCCATATTACCACACATATTATCAGCCAGAAAGTAAGAAGAGAGGCCTTTGAACTGCAAAAATACATCCAACCACCCCATTTCTCCCACACTGCCATATTACCACACATATTATCAGAGGCCATTTAATACTCAGCAAGGTAAACAAAGGGGCATGCAAAAATACATCCAACCACCCCATTTCTCCCACACTGCCATATTACCACATATTATCATATTTTGATCAGCCAGAAAGTAAGAAGAGAGGCTTTTGAACTATTATCAGCCAGAGGCCATTTAATACTCAGCAAGGTAAACAAAGGGGCATGCAAAAATACATCCAACCACCCCATTTCTCCCACACTGCCATATTACCACACATATTATCAGCCAGAAAGTAAGAAGAGAGGCTTTTGAACTGCGAGGCCATTTAATACTCAGCAAGGTAAACAAAGGGGCATGCAAAAATACATCCAACCACCCCATTTCTCCCACACTGCCATATTACCACACATATTATCAGCCAGAAAGTAAGAAGAGAGGGCTTTGAACTGCGAGGCCATTTAATACTCAGCAAGGTAAACAAAGGGGCATGCAAAAATACATCCAACCACCCCATTTCTCCCACACTGCCATATTACCACACATATTATCAGCCAGAAAGTAAGAAGAGAGGCCTTTGAACTGCGAGGCCATTTAATACTCAGCAAGGTAAACAAAGGGGCATGCAGAAATACATCCAACCACCCCATTTCTCCCACACTGCCATATTACCACACATATTATCAGCCAGAAAGTAAGAAGAGAGGCCTTTGAACTGCGAGGCCATTTAATACTCAGCAAGGTAAACAAAGGGGCATGCAAAAATACATCCAACCACCCCATTTCTCCCACACTGCCATATTACCACACATATTATCAGCCAGAAAGTAAGAAGAGGCCTTTGAACTGCGAGGCCATTTAATACTCAGCAAGGTAAACAAAGGGGCATGCAAAAATACATCCAACCACCCCATTTCTCCCACACTGCCATATTACCACACATATTATCAGCCAGAAAGTAAGAAGAGAGGCTTTTGAACTGCGAGGCCATTTAATACTCAGCAAGGTAAACAAAGGGGCATGCAAAAATACATCCAACCACCCCATTTCTCCCACACTGCCATATTACCACACATGTTATCAGCCAGAAAGTAAGAAGAGAGGCTTTTGAACTGCGAGGCCATTTAATACTCAGCAAGGTAAACAAAGGGGCATGCAAAAATACATCCAACCACCCCATTTCTCCCACACTGCCATATTACCCAACATATATTTCTCAAGGAACAAAGCAAGCAGAGAGGCTTTGGACCTAAAAGGCCATTTTAAACATTAAAAATAAACAAAGAGACATGCCACAGAACAATCAAGCACCCACCCCAAAGTAAAAAGACCGACCTTTGAGATGCGGTAAGGAAATGACCCCAAAGCGTCCTTCTCCTCCTCCGTCGTTGCTCTTATTTCCACGCCGCCAGCATGCGTGCCGCCTCCAAGAGCTCACGAGAAGTCCGAGAGGCAGAATGGGCGCTTCTGCGCATGCGCGCAGGGCCAGCCATACATCGCATCATCCAGGCCCGCCCCCTTTGGTCTCCTACGACTCTGAGTGGCTGGAGAAGGACGGAGGGAGGAGGAGGAATCCAAAAGAGGGGGCCATTCTGCCTCTTGGACTCTGGAGCTTTTGGAGGTGGCGCGCGAGCAGGGAGCGGGGAGGAGCAACGACGGAGGACTTCTTTGCCGCGTGCAGGGGCGCGTGAAGAGGACCAACAGCAAAAAACCTGGTCAGGGGGCTGAAGATCACCAGGATGAGGCCCGAAGATCACCCTGGTGATCGCGATCACCGTTCTGAGCACCCCTGATGTATATGTTTCTCTCTATCCATGTGTATATTTCTGTCCGTCTGTCTAGCTATATACCACTCTCTCTCCATCCATCCATCCATCCATCCATCCATGTGTATGTCTCTATGCATCTATCTATCCATCTATCTATCCATGGGTATATTTCACTCTCTTTCCATCCATCCATGTGTGTCTCTCTCTCTCTCTCTCCATCCATATATGTGTGTGTGTGTGTATATATATGTCCATTTGTACCAGAAAGACTATCACTAGGTGAAGTGGCCCTCTGATATCACTGGGGAAGAAAGGGGACTGGTGTATGAGGGAAGGGGAGAAAGAAGGGGTGGAGGGAAGGAAGGAAAGAGGAGAAGCGATAGAGGAAAGAGAAAAGAGGGAAGAAAGAAGGGATGGAGGGAGGGATGAAAGGAAAGAGGAGAAGCAATAGAGGAGAGAAAGGAGGGGAGAAAGAAGGGATGGAGGGAGGAAAGAAGAGAAAGGAAGAGAGAAAAGGGATGATGGGAGGGAAGAAGAAAGCGGAGAAGGTACAGAGGAAAGGAGAGAAAGGAAGGGAAGAAAGGGATGAAGGAAGGGGGAAGAGAAAGGAAGCGAAAGCAAGGGTGAAAAGCTATGGAGGAGTGAAGGACAGAATGGAAAGGAAGAAGAAAGAAGGGATGAAGAAAGGGAAAGCTATAGAGGAATGAAGAGGATGACTGAAAGGGAAAGGTGCAAGAAGAAAAAAGGAAGAGAAGAAATGGATTGAGGGAAGAAAAAAAAAGGAAACAGAAAGAAGGGAAGACAAAAAGGGAAAGCTATAGAGAAGGAAAGAGGAGGGAGGGAGAGAAGAAAAAAGAACAGAAGAGAGGAAAGGGAAAGGTGTGAGAAGAAAAAGGAAGGAAGATAAGAAATTGATTGAGGGAAGAAAAGCGATGAAAGAAGGAAACGTGAAGGACAGCAGGGAGGGGGCAGACCTAACATCCCTTGGGAGAGAGTTCCACAGCCGAGGGGCCACCAGAGAGAAGGCCTGTCCCTCGTCCCCACCAGACGCGCTTGCGGAGATGGCGGGACACAGAGCAGGGCCTCTCCGGAGGATCTTAATGTCCTTGATGGTTCGTGGGGACAGGTAAACAGGGCCGGAACCGTATAGGGTTTTGTACCCGCACTTTGAATTGTGCTCGGAACCTAATTGGCAGCCAGGAATAATAATTACTAATAATAATAATTATTATTATTATTCATTACAGTGCCTTCTCACCCAGTGTTTTAAAACTTTTAAACCTTGTTGCCAGCCCTGCACACTGTGTTTAAATTATTGTGATTTCACGTTGCTTACGTTTGTGTCGTTATACTATTGTTGTGTGTTGTAGAGAGCTGTTCAGCAGTGGAACTCTCTGCCTCGGAGTGTGGCGTGGGCTCCCACTTTGGGGGCTTTTAAGCAGAGGAAAAACTTCCTAACTGTGAGAGCTGTTCAGCAGTGGAACTCTCTGCCTCGGAGTGTGGTGAGGGCTCCCACTTTGGGGGCTTTTAAGCAGAGGAAAAACTTCCTAACTGTGAGAGCTGTTCAGCAGTGGAACTCTCTGCCTCGGAGTGTGGTGGGGGCTTTTAGGCTCTCCCACTTTGGGGGCTTTGAAGCAGAGGAAAAACTTCCTAACTGTGAGAGCTGTTCAGCAGTGGAACTCTCTGCCTCGGAGTGTGGTGGAGGCTCCCACTTTGGGGGCTTTTAAGCAGAGGAAAAACTTCCTAACTGTGAGAGCTGTTCAGCAGTGGAACTCTCTGCCTCGGAGTGTGGTGGAGGCTCCCACTTTGGGGGCGAGGGCTCCCACTTTGGGGGCTTTTAAGCAGAGGAAAAACTTCCTAACTGTGAGAGCTGTTCAGCAGTGGAACTCTCTGCCTCGGAGTGTGGCGAGGGCTCCCACTTTGGGGGCTTTTAAGCAGAGGAAAAACTTCCTAACTGTGAGAGCTGTTCAGCAGTGGAACTCTCTGCCTCGGAGTGTGGTGGAGGCTCCCACTTTGGGGGCTTTTAAGCAGAGGAAAAACTTCCTAACTGTGAGGGCTGTTCAGCAGTGGAACTCTCTGCCTCGGAGTGTGGTGGAGGCTCCCACTTTGGGGGCTTTGAAGCAGAGGAAAAACTTCCTAACTGTGAGAGCTGTTCAGCAGTGGAACTCTCTGCCTCGGAGTGTGGTGGAGGCTCCCACTTTGGGGGCTTTTAAGCAGAGGAAAAACTTCCTAACTGTGAGAGCTGTTCAGCAGTGGAACTCTCTGCCTCGGAGTGTGGCGAGGGCTCCCACTTTGGGGGCTTGCCCCGCCCTCGGCCCCGCCCCTTCCTCGGGCCCCGCCTCCTCTTCCATTGCCGGCGCCTCCACTAGCTCCGCCCTTGGCCCCGCCCCTAAGTCAGGCCCCGCCTCCTCTTCCACTGCCGGCACTTCCACTTCCTCCGCCCTTAACCCCGCCCCTTCCTCAGGCCCCGCCTCCTCCTCCCTCTCCTGCTTCTTCCTCGGTGGTGTTTCCCCTGAGGGCTCCGCCTCCGCCTCGGCGGCGACATCGGATTGGCTCAGCTTCCGCTTCATGGCCACGCCCCCTGGTTAGGCCCCTCCCTCCTCCTTTCGACTGCTTTCAAACAACCCTCGGCACACACCGCCTCTTGGATTGCGTCACAAATAAGCCACGCCCCCTTTCCCCTGGGTAACGTCACAAGGGCACGCCCATCTGGCTGTACACCACGCCCCCCGGCTCTGACTCAAGGCTAAGCATCACTTCACATCCCTGTGACTAGCCCCGCCCCTTGCCTGCTCTGACTCAAAGCCCCTCTTCCTCATTTGCATCACAAGGCCCCGCCCCTCGCTTGACTTCCCTGGTGATAAGCCCCGCCCCTCGCCTGCTCGGAATCAAAGCTCCTCCCCTTGGATTGCGTCACGTGGGCAAAAATACCACGCCTGGGTTGTCTAGAGTCCAAGGCGGGATTCGAACCCGCTGCCTTGGGAGGGAAGCCCCGCCCCTTCATTTGCATCACAAGGTCCCGCCCATCGCTTGCCCTTTTTGGTGATAAGCCCCGCCCCTCGCCTGCTCTGAATCAAAGCTCCTCCCCTTGGATTGCATCACCAGGGTAAAAATACCACGCTTGGGTTGTCTATAGTCCAAGGGGGGATTCGAACCCAGTGCCTTGGAAGGGAAGCCCCGCCCCTTCATTTGCATCACAAGGTCCCGCCCATCGCTTGCCTTTTTTGGTGATAAGCCCCGCCCCTCGCCTGCTGTGACTCAAAGCTCCTCCCCTTGGATTGCGTCACGTGGGCAAAAAATACCACGCCTGGGTTGTCTAGAGTCCAAGGCGGGATTCGAACCCAGTGCCTTGGAAGGGAAGCCCCGCCCCTTCATTTGCATCACAAGGGCCCACCTATCACTTCACTGCCCATGTGAGTAGCCACGCCCCTCGCCTGCTCTGATTCAAAATCCCCGCCCCTTCATTTGCATCACAAGGACCCGCCCATCGCCTGACGTTTTTGTAATAAGCCCCGCCCCTCGCCTGCTCTGACTCAAAGCTCCTCCCCTTGGATTGCGTCACAAGGGTAAAAATACCACGCTTGGGTTGTGTAGTCCAAGGCGGGACTCGAACCCGTTGCCTTGGGAGGGAAGCCACGCCCCTCCCCCTTTCCCCTCCTTGTGCTTTCCCACAGAAGCCCTTCTCGAGAGGCGCTTTAGGCCGCAAACACCTCCCTCGGGTGCTGATTGGTGGGAGCGTCGTCACGTGGCGGTGGCCGAGGAGCGCCACGTCCATTGAGGGGGAGAGGGGAGGGGGAGGAGGGAGCGGGCGGTGGGCGTGGCCTCGGAGGGGGCCAGCCAATGGGCGGCGCGGCCTGCCCGCTCCCCCTCCCGCTCCCCACGCGCGTGCGCAGAGGCTCGGGGCGAGGCCGGGCCGGGAAGATGGCGGCGCCCGTCCTGCTGCGAGTGTCGGTGCCGCGCTGGGAGCGGGCGGCCCGCTGCGCCGTGTGCCTGGCCGGGATCGCGCTCTCGCTCTACGCCTGCCACCTGGAGCGCGAGAAGGGCCGCGACCTCCACTACCGGGCCCTCTGCGACCTCGGCGAGCGCGTCCGCTGCTCCGCCGCCATCGCCTCCAGGTCGGGGGCAGGGCCGGGCCGGGCCGGGGTGGGGCGGGCGCGCGGGGGGCCTCTCTCCCAGGCCTCGGGGCTTTCGGGCGTGTCGAGAACCGTGGGCCTGGGAGTCCCAAACACCTCACGGGCCACTCCAGCCTTCTATCATTCTGTGTGCTGTTCAGCAGGGGAACTCCCTGCCTCTGAGTGTGTGGGGGGCTCCCTCTTTGGAGGCTTGGGGGGCTTTGGGTGAGATTTCCCTGCTTCTTGGGTGGCCCACCAGCTCTCTCCCAACTCCTAGGGTTCTATGACTGTGAGAGCTGTTCAGCAGTGGAACTCTCTGCCTCAGGGTACGGTGGAGGCTCCTTCTTTGGAGGCTTTGAAGCCCGCCAGGCCTCTTCCAACTTCTGTGAATCATTCCTGCATTGTTAATACTATATTCAATATTATAATGATAGAAATAACCATAATAGTTAGTATTATTAGGTGTTCAGCAGTGGAACTCTCTGCCACGGAGGGAGTGTGGTGGAGGCTCCTCCTTTGGAGGCTTTGAAGCCCGCCAGGTCTCTTCCAACTTCTGTGAATTATTACTGCATTGTTAATACTATATTCAATATTATAATGACAGAAATAACCATAATAATTAGTATTATTAGGTGTTCAGCAGTGGAACTCTCTGCCACGGAGGGAGTGTGGTGGAGGCTCCTCCTTTGGAGGCTTTGGAGGGAGTGTGGTGGAGGCTCCTCCTTTGGAGGCTTTGAAGCCCGCCAGGTCTCTTCCAACTTCTGTGAATTATTACTGCATTGTTAATACTATATTCAATATTATAATGACAGAAATAACCATAATAGTTAGTATTATTAGGTGTTCAGCAGTGGAACTCTCTGCCACGGAGGGAGTGTGGTGGAGGCTCCTCCTTTGGAGGCTTTGAAGCCCGCCAGGTCTCTTCCAACTTCTGTGAATCATTCCTGCATTGTTAATACTATATTCAATATTATAATGACAGAAATAACCATAATAATTAGTATTATTAGGTGTTCAGCAGTGGAACTCTCTGCCACGGAGGGAGTGTGGTGGAGGCTCCTCCTTTGGAGGCTTTGAAGCCCGCCAGGTCTCTTCCAACTTCTGTGAATCATTCCTGCATTGTTAATACTATATTCAATATCATAATGATAGAAATAACCATAATAATTAGTATTATTAGGTGTTCAGCAGTGGAACTCTCTGCCACGGAGGGAGTGTGGTGGAGGCTCCTTCTTTGGAGGCTTTGAAGCCCGCCAGGCCTCTTCCAACTTCTGTGAATCATTCCTGCATTGTTAATACTATATTCAATATTATAATGACAGAAATAACCATAATAATTAGTATTATTAACATTAGTAATACATCTCTGGTTATATTTATAATTATTTATTCATATTACATTTAGTATTGTATTGTTAATATTATATTTAATAGTATTATCTCTATTATAATGATAGAAATAATCGTAATAATTGGTATTATTGACATTAATAACACATGCATTACATCTCTGGATATATTTGTTATTATTTATTAATATTACATTCAGTACTGCATTGTTAATATTGTATTTAATAGTATTACTTGTATCGTAGTGATAGAAATATTCATAATAATTAATATTATTAGCAATAATACATGCATTACGTTTCTTGTTATAATAATAATTAATATTATTAACATTAATAACACATAAATTACATTTCTTGTTATATTATTTATTCATATTACATTCAGTATTGCATTGTTAATATTATATTTAATAGTATTACTTGTATTGTAATGATATAAATAATCATAATAATGTTATTACACAAATTACATTTCTTGTTATATTTATTACTATTTATTATTCATATTACATTTAATATTGCATTGTTAATATTATATTTAATATTATAATGATAGAAATAATCATAATAATTAGTACTATAAACATTAATAACATGCATTACATTTCTGGTTATATTTATTATTATTTATTCATATTGCATTCAGCATTGCATTGTTAATATTATATTTAATAGTATTACCTCTATCGTAGCAATTATTCTATGGATGTGAGAGCTGTTCAGCAGTGGAACTCTCTGCATTGCATTTCTGGTTATATTTATTATTATTTATTCATATTACATTGTTAATATTATATCTAATAGTATTATCTATCCTAGCAATGATTCTGTGACTCTTAGAGTCGTTCAGCAGTGGAACTCTCTGCCCCGGAGTGTGGTGGAGGCTCCTTCTTTGGAGGCTTTGAAGCAGAGGCTGGATGGCCATCTGTCGGGGGGGCTTTGAATGCAATTTTCCTGCTTCTTGGCGGGATGGGGTTGGACTGGGTGGCCCACCAGGTCTCTCCCAACTCTAGGATTCTATGACTGTATGAATGTGAGAGCTGTTCAGCAGTGGAACTCTCTGCCTCGGAGTATGGAGGAGGCTTTGAAGTAGAGGCTGGATGACTGGATGAGTGTTTTTGGTGTTTTTAATTGTCTTTGGGCTTGTCCCTTGTAAGCCGCCCCAAGGGGAGATAGTTGGCGGGGTATAAAAATAAAATAATAATAATTATTATTATTATTACAAGAAAGGAGATTCCATCTGAACATAAGGAAGAACTTCCTGACTGTGAGAGCCGTTCAGCAGTGGAACTCTCTGCCCCGGAGCGTGGTCGAGGATCCTTCTTTGGAGGCTTTGAAACAGAGGCTGGGTGGCCATCTGTCGGGGTTGCTTTGAGTGTGATTTTCCTGCTTCTTGGCCAGATGGAGTTGGACTCAATAAACAAGGGAATTCCAGACAGGAAACAATCGGGGCCAGCTAATCACCTCCCAACAAAGGATTTCCTCCCCCCCCCCCAGGCAGCCACCAGCCATGTTTTGAAGCTGCAACGCCATTCAGTGCTAATCAAGTTGGCCAGTTCTTTCTCCCACAGACATATAAACCCCACTTGCCTCGTTTCCAATGTACCTCTCAACCTCTGAGGATGCAGGCGAAACGTCAGGAGAGAATGCTTCTGGAACATGGCCAGGCAGCCTGGAAAACTCTTTCCTCCCCTTTTCCCTCTCTCTTTCTCCATCCTTCCTTCCTTCCCTTTTCTCTTTCATTTTCTCTTTCACCTTCATCCTCCCTCCTTTCCCTTCCATCCGCCCATCTCTTCTTCCTTCCTTACCTCCCTCTTTCTCCTTCCACCCTTTCATCCTTCCTTCTTTCCTTCCCCCTTTCCTTCTACCTTCCCTCTCTCTCTTTGTGTCCTTCCTTTCCTTTTCTCTTTTTTTCCTTCCCTTCATTTCACCCTTCCATCCTTCCTTCCTACCCCTCTTTCTCCCTCCCTCCTCCCCTTCCACCCTTTCATCCTTCTCTCTTTTCTCCCTCCTTCCCTCTCTTTCTGCTTTCCTTCATTCCATTTTGTCTTTCCTTCTTTCTTTCCCTCCTTCCTTCTTTCCCTCTTTCCCCCCTCCTTCCCTCTCTCTCTCCTTTCCTTCACTTTTGTCTTTCCTTCCTTCCCTCTTTCCTCCCTCCTTCCCTCTGTCCATTCCCTTCCACCCGTCCTTCCTTCCCTCCCTCTTTCTTCCTCCTTCCATTCCTTCCACCCTTTCCTCCTTTCCTCCTCCCCTCTCTCTCTTTCTCCTTCTTTCCTTCCCTTCTGTCTTTCCTTCCTTCTTTCCCTCCTTCCTTCTTTCCTTCTTTTCCCCCTCCTTCCCTCTCTCTCTTTGTGTCCTTCCTTTCCTTTTCTCTTTTTTTCCTTCCCTTCCACCCTTCCTTCCTTCCTACCCCTCTTTCTCCCTCCCTCCTTCCCTTCCACCCTTTTGTCCTTCCCTCTTTTCTCCCTCCTTCCCTCTTTCTGCTTCCTTCCTTCCCTTTTGTCCTTCCTTCCTTCTTTCCCTTTCCCCCCTCCTTCCCTCTCTCTCTCCTTTCCTTCACTTTTGTCTTTCCTTCCTTTCTTCTTTCCTCCGTGCTTCCCTCTGTCCATTCCCTTCCACCCTTCCTTCCCTTCCTCTTTCTTCCTCCTTCCTTTCCTTCCACCCTTTCTTCCCTCTTTCCTCCCTCCTTTCCCCTCTCTTTCTCCTTCTTTCCTTCCTTCTTCCCTTCCCTTCTGTCTTTCCTTCCTTCTTTCCCTCTTTCCCCCTCCTTCCCTCTTTTTCTCCTTTCCTTCCCGTTTGACTTTCCTTCCTTCCCTCTTCCTTCCTTCCCTCCGTCCATTCCCTTCCACCCTCCCTTTCTTCCTCCTTCCTTTCCTTCCACCCTTTCATCCTTCCCTCTTTCCTCATTCCCTCTCTCTCTTTCTCCTTCTTTCCTTCCACCTTCCCTTCCCTTTTGACTTTCCTTCCTTCCCTCTTCCTTCTCTCTATCCATTCCCTTCCACCCTTTCCTCCCTCCCTCCTTCCCTCTCTTTCTCCTTTCCTTCCTTCTTCCCTTCCCTTTTGTCTTTCCTTCCTTCCCTCCTCCTTCCCTCCTTCCCTCTGTCCATTCCCTTCCACCTTTCCTTCCACCCCCTTTTTTCCTCCTTCCTTTCCTTCCATCCTTTCATCCGTCCCTCTTTCCTCCCTCCTTCCCTTTCTCTTTCTCCTTCTTTCCTTCCCATTTGACTTCCCTTCCTTCCCTCTTCCTTCCTTCCCTCTGTCCATTCCCTTCCACCTTTCCTTCCACCCCCTTTTTTCCTCCTTCCTTTCCTTCCATCCTTTCATCTGTCCCTCTTTCCTCCCTCCTTCCCTTTCTCTTTCTCCTTCTTCCCTTCCCTTTTGTCTTTCCTTCCTTCCCTCTTCCTTCCCTCCTTCCCTCTGTCCATTCCCTTCCACCTTTCCTTCCACCCCCTTTTTTCCTCCTTCCTTTCCTTCCATCCTTTCATCCGTCCCTCTTTCCTCCCTCCTTCCCTTTCTCTTTCTCCTTCTTTCCTTCCCATTTGACTTTCCTTCCTTCCCTCTTCCTTCCTTCCCTTCCTTCCACCCTTCCCTTCCTTCCACCCCCTCTTTCTCCCTCCTTCCTTTCCTTCCACCCTTTAATCCTTCCTTCTTTCCTCCCTCCTTCCCTCTCTCTCTTTCTCCTTCTTTCCATCCATCCTTCCTTCCCTCCCTTTGGTCTTTCCTTCCTTCTCTCTTTCCTCCCCCCGTCTCTCCATTTCCTTCCACCCTTCTTCCCATCCATCCATCCTTCTCTTCCTTCTCTTTTTCCTTCCTCTTTTCCTCCTGGGGGATGTTTAGCTGGGAGAAGAGAAGGTTGAGAGGGAACACGAGGACCATGTTTCCAGATTTCGAAGCGTGTCCCGTTGAGGAGGAAGTGGAAGAGGAAGAAAGAAAACGGGCTTCCTGCTGCCCTAGAGACCAGGGCACAAGGGGCAAGGGTTTGAAATGCCAGGGGAAAAGATTAGGAAGGACTTCCCGAGAGGAAGAGCTGTCGGAGAGTGGCCGAGGCTGCCTGGGAGTGCGGAGGAGTCTCCTTCTCTGGAGGCTTTTCCGCAGAGGCTGTCTGTCGAGAGTGTTTTGATTGTGCCCTTGGGCGTCTCTTCCAACTCAAGGTCTCAGAGATACACCTTTTCCTCTCCCGTCCACCATCTCATCCTGACCGAAACGTGACTCTTTTGGGATCCAAACATTTCCTGAGAAAAGGAAGGGGAGGAAAGGTCAGGGAGGGGGCTTGGGGAGGCCTTTCCATTTCCCCCTCAGCCACTTAAGCAGGAAAGGGCCTCAGGCTGTTAGGAATGGTGGGAGTTGGAGTCCAAAGCACCCAGAGGGCCGAAGTTTTCCCATGCCTGTTTTAGGGACCTTGAAGTGGTGAGCCTCCTTCCAACATTGTGATTCTGGATGGAAAACAAACAACAACATAACATCACATTGTTTGAGTCCACAGTGCTCTCTGGGTGTCGGTGAACTACAACTTCCAAACTCAAGGTCAATTCCCAAGCAAACCCTTTCCGTCCTTTCTGTTGGGAATGAGAGTTCAATATGCCAAGTTTGGTTCAATTCCATTGTTGCAAGAGTTCAGGGTGCTCTGTGATTGTGTGTTAGCTATAAATCCCAGAAACTGTAACTCCCAAATGTCAAGGTCTATTTTCCCCAAACTCCACCAGTGTTCACATTTGGGCCTATTGAGTATTCATGCCAAGTTTGGTCCCGATCCAACATTGTTTGAGTCCACAGTGCTCCCTTGATATAGGTGAACTACAACTCCAAAACTCAAGGTCAATGCCCACCAAACTCTTAGAGCATTTTCTCTTGGTTGTGGGAGTTCTGTGTGGGAAGTTTGTGTCTTTCTGCCATTCCTGCCAGGATATCTATGTTGTGTTCATCGAAACAGGCCCAGGTTTCACACTGAGTGTATAAATACATTTTAAAACATATTAACTATATGTATGACTGTGTTGGAGTGTCATTTTGTGTCATTTTGGTTGGTGGTGTGCCCCAGGATTTTGTAAATGTGAGAAATGTGCCGCGGCTCAAAAAAAAAAAAGTTGGAAAACACTGATTTTAGGAACCCGGAAGTGTTTTTGCAAATTCGAAGCCGCGGCCGCCATTTTTGAAAAGGGCTCGGATCAGATTTCCGCCCTTGTAGAGTTAGATTCCCCTCATTGGCTGCAGATTGGACGCGGGATAACATCCCTCCGCATGAGAACTGGAGGAAACGCAAGTTTCCTCCAGTTCTCATGCGGAGGGATGTTATCCCGCGCGTCCAATCTGGGTTAAACACGCGTGTCCGCCATTAACGAATGTTGGAATGTGGCGCAGTTGGCTGGGAGTCTGCTGCAAAAGATCTCTACTGACCAGAAGGTCATGAGTTCAAGGCCTGTCTGGGTCGGGGTGAGCTCTCGACCAATTGTGTAGCTTGTTATCTGTCTATATATGTTGTATGTCAATAGGCATTGAATGTTTGCCTGTATACGTGCATTGTGATCCGCCCTGAGTCCCCTGCGGGGTGAGAAGGGCGGAATATAAATGATGTAAATAATAAATAAATAACGAAGCCATTCCGAAATTTCAGAATTTTTGCGAAATTTTGAAATTTTTCCAGAAATTTTCGGAAGTCAATCACATTCGGTCTTCAGTGGGCGGGGCTTGGGCAGGCGCATGCCTCCCTCAATCAGGCATGCCACTGGGAAGAGGGCGGGGCCCGAGTGACGTCACCCTTCCCTTCTCCCTCCCTCGATAGGAGACTGGCTGGGGAAACACGAAACAGCGAGTCAGCGTAAATCGAACCGCGAAGTAACGAGGGAACACCGTATACTACATGACCTTTGACCAGAAGCTGGCCACTGGTGTCGTTGTAAGCAGCTCCTCCATTGTGCATGTGGCCAGGCTCAGGTTGCATTGCACTCGGTCAGCGTTTCTCAACCTGGGGGTGTCAGAGGGGTCTCCAAAGACCACCGGAAAACCTATATTTCTGCTGGTATTAGGAACGCCTTCGGCAGAGAAGGCTGAAGATATCCCCACCTATCCTTCTCTTCCTCCCACCGAAAGCCCTCCTCTGCCGTGATTGGCTAGCCTCGCGGCTTTTTCCGAGGGGAGAGCAGGCGTGCTTGGTGTGATATTGCTTATATGTGGATTATATTGATTGTATTGTCTTCTTATTTGCTGCTGTGTTGTTTTACTGATGTGTTATTGGGCTTGGCCTCAGTAAGTCGCCGCGAGTCCCTTTGGGAAGATGGTTGCGGGTTATTAATCATAATAATAATTATTATTATGCCAGCGTGCTGCACATGTGCAGGTGAGGGAGAGTGTGCGAGGCTGTAGGGAGACTCGTGCCAGTGACTCCCTTCCAGGCATGAGGATTCTGTGAGGGAAGTTTGGCCTAATTCTGTCGTTGGTGGGGTTCAGAATGCTCTTTGATTGTCGGCGAACTATAAATCCCAGCAACTACAACCCCCAAATGTCAAGGTCTCTTTCCCCCAAACTCCACCAGTGTTCACATTTGGGCATATTGTGTATTCGTGCCAAGTTTGATTCAATTCCATTGTTGCAAGAGTTCAGGATGCTCTTTGTTTGTGTGTTAACTATAAATCCCAGAAACTGTAACTCCCAAATGTCAAGGTCTGTTTTCCCCAAACTCCATCTGTGTTCACATTTGGGCCTATTGAGTATTCATGCCAAGTGTGGTCCAGATCCATCATTGTTTGAGTCCATAGTGCTCTCTGGATGGAGGTGAACTACAACTCCAAAATGTAAGGTCAATGCTCACCAAACCCTTCCAGCATTTCCTGTTGGTCATGGGAGTCCTGTGAGCCAAGTTTGGTTCAATTCCATCGGTGTTCAGAGTGCTCTTCGATTGTAGGTGAACTACAAAGAGGGTTTGAAAGAGGCGGTGGTCGCTCCATTGCTGAAAAAGCCGGGATTAGATCCAACGGTCCCCTCCAACTACCGCCCAGTTTCGAACCTTTCGTTCCTGGGCAAGGTAATTGAGAGGGCAGCAATGGAGCAGTTGCAGTCCTTCCTAGAAGGCGCTACTTGGTTAGACCCCTTCCAGTCCGGCTTCCGTTCGGGGCACGGGACGGAGACGGTCCTGGTCTACACAGGCAAGCTGCGGTGCCAGCTGGATCAGGGCGGATCGGCGCTGCTCGTGTTATTGGACCTCACGGCAGCGTTCGATACTGTCGATTATGATCTTTTGACCCACCGCCTTGCTGGAGCCGGGGTGAGGGGGACGGCCTTAAATTGGCTGTCCTCCTTCCTCCGGAACCGCTCGCAGCGAGTGAGGAGGGGCGGGGATGTCTCCGGGGGCTCCCCACTTTGCTGTGGGATGCCCCAGGGGGCAATCCTGTCCCTTCTATTATTTAACATCTATGTCCGACCACTTGCTCGGCTGGTCCGTAGCTTTGGGCTGGTGTGCCACCAGTACGCTGATGACACCCAGCTCGTTCTGGGGATGGAGGGCAGGCCCGGAACCGTACCCGATAATTTCCATCTGTGCCTTGAAGCCGTCACTGGATGGCTGCGAGCCAGTAGGTTGAAGGTGAATCCAGCTAAGACGGAGATCCTGTGGTTGGGTCGTCCGGGCGGGGTGGAGGTCCAGCTTCCTCCCCTGGACGGCGTGACACTATGTCCGTCGTCGGCAGTTAAAAGTCTTGGTGTCACCTTGGACTCTCGACTGACGATGGAGACGCAAATCTCCACCGTCAGTCGAGTTGCCTTCTTCCACCTCCGTCAGGCGAGGAAGCTGGCTCCCTACCTCTCCCAAAACTACAAAAAAGGGGGGGAGCTTGCAAAGACAAAGGAGCAACAAGGAGAACCACAGTGAATGATCAGGTTCGCACTAGTAATGAGGACAATAATGCAATGACTGTAGTATCAAAAATAGCATATATAATGGGAAAGGCTAAGTAGCAGAGTGATACAACATAGGTCTACACAGGTCTTGAGGTCTGCCCCACATAATGTAGGCCACACCCACACTCCAGGCAATACACTAGGCCAGCATGGGCACAGGTTATTTCATCATAGAGATTGAGGACTCTGCCAGAGTTATGATTGGTAATATTTGTGGACCTATTTATTTGGGCACATATGCCACCTGTGCCCATGCTGGCCTAGTGTATTGCCTGGAGTGTGGGTGTGGCCATTATTGTCCTCATTACTAGTGTGAACCTGATCATTCACTGTGGTTCTCCTTGTTGCTCCTTTCCCTACCTCTCCCGCCACGACCTAGCCACAGTGGTCCAAGCCACGGTCATCTCGAGACTGGACTACTGTAATGCTCTCTACGTTGGCCTTCCTCTGTCAGCGATCCGGAAATTGAAGCTGGTCCAGAATGCGGTGGCTAGACTTTTGGCTGGCGCTCCGGCGACCGCCCATATAACACCCGTCTTGCAGGAGCTGCACTGGTTACCAGAGGAACACCGGATCACCTTCAAAGTGTTGGTTTTGACCTTTAAGGCCTTAAACGGTCTGGGGCCAGCGTACCTTAGGAACCGCCTTATCCCATACTGTCCCGCTAGGTCACTACGTTCTGAGGTGGGCCAACTATTGGAGGTGCCCAGCGTCAAAATGTATCATCTGACGTCCACAAGGCGGTGGGCCTTTTCCGTAATCGCTCCGATATTGTGGAATGCACTGCCTCCCAGAGTCCGTGTCCTTACGGACTTAGTTGTATTCCGGAAGGCGTGCAAAACCCTACTGTTTCGACAGGCCTTCGGGTGTTATTGTTAAGATGGGTAGGCACCTGCCTTCCGTGCTCTGCATTTCATATTGATGTACTATTGTGTTCATAGTATTGTGTGTTTAGTGCGCTGAGTGTTTTTATTGTGTTTTTATGCTGTTTTTATTCTGTTTAATCTTGTATTTTATGTAAGTCGCCCCGAGCCACCCGGGAGTGGCGACTCACAAGTTTAAATAATAAATAATAAATATATCCCAGCAACTACAACTCCCAAATGACAATATCAATCCCACCAGTATTCAAATTGGGGTTTATTGGGTATTTGTGCCAGTGAATGAAAATACAGTGTTCCCTCACTTATCGCGGAGGGTTACATTCCCGGAAAGTGAAATACCGTGATGTAGGGACGCTATTATTATTATATTAATATTTATATATTATTATTATTTAGTAGTTATACACTATTTTAAGTCTTTATAAACTTAAAGTGAAGTGAAGGAAAGGAAGGAAGGAAAGGCCCTTCAAGGCTGGAGGGAGGAAAAGCGCCTCGGACATCCCGTATTTTTGCTCTGTATTTTGTGTCCCGTATTTTCAGCTCCTGTCCCGTATTGACAGGAAAGGGCAGGGCAGGTGGCAACTCTAGGGGGAGAGTTAAAGTGGAATGAAACTGCATTAATTGTGGTGTTTGCGAGGGAGATAGGTCGTGAAAAAATGCCGAGAAAGCCTTTGGCCACATCTCGTAAACTCCAGCCGTCACTCTCCACGCCCAATGTGAAGTGTAGTTCAGTGTTGATGGAGAGATAGTCCAGTTGCACGTCGGAGGCCAAAGGTTTCCCCACCTGAGCCTGTAGTCATGTGCTTATATATAATGCACGGTGCTTATAATATAATATATTATATTGTATATACATATATTGATAATATTATAATGTAATACAATATAATAATACTAATAATATGATATTACAATTATGTATATATTATATTGTATATACATATATTGATAATATTATAATGTAATACAATATAATAATACTAATAATATGATATAATTATGTATTTTATATTACATGAAATATTACTAATAATATTACAGTATAATGTTATCGCACAATGTAATATGTAATATTAATATCGTACTATGGCAATAATATAATATATTGTATTTACATTTCACTTGTAAGCCGCTCTGAGTCCCCTTCGGGGTGAGAACGGTGGCATATAAATGTCGTAAATAAATAAAATGGCTTGGGAAGGGGATTCTGGGAGTTGTAGCTCCTCCAAGGTCCCCAAGCTTGGGATTCCCCCCACAAAGCCGGGCGCAGGGTCAACAGCTGATCAGGTCCAGGGAACACCCGCCCGCCCGGAGGAGAAGGAGGAAATGCAACCTCAGCCCATTCTTTTCCTTCTGGGCTTCCACCCTATACTCACTCACAGCCGCACCCAATACTCATTGATCATTCAGGTTTACACTGGGCTAAACTCACTCACTCCACATTCCTGGCATAATCCGACCCGCCTCCCTTGCGGTCAGCAACTTATCAAGTGACTTTGCATCAGAAGCTATTCCACAAGTAGGGAAAGAGCCCAAATGCCAACAGTTAGAGTGGGAAATCCTGGATTCCAGGACTTGTTGGAGTACAACACTCCAGTTCGGGGCTGCGTAAGCATCTCAAAGTACACAGAGGCCTAAGGACGCACCTGTACTTGCTTAGTATATTTTGGTTTTTATTTTGTTGTTGTACTGTGTTGTTCGGGCTTGGCCCCATGTAAGCCGCCCCGAGTCCCTGTTGGGGGAGATGGTGGCGGGATATAAATAAATATTATTATTATTATTATTATTATTACTAGCTGAGGGTTATTTGAGGAAGGCATTGTGTGCCAAGGTTGGTTCCTATTAGATGTGTATGTGGCTTGCAGTGGTCTCAGGAACTTAGTGAAGGTACTGCGAGTCCCATTGGCCATGGTCCACCCCCCTCCAAACACCACCAGGATGTAGAGTGGGTCCTGGGGGCTCTGTGTGTCACATTTGGTCTCGATCATTCTTTGGATGAGGGTTGCAGCGGTCTCTGGAAGTGAGGGAAGGTACAGGAAGTCCCATCATCCATGGTCCCCCGTTCTCCAAACTGCACCAGGATGTAGAGTGGGTCATGGGGGCTCTGTGTGCCAAGTGTGGTCTTCATCAGTCATTGAGTGAGGGTCGCAGCGATCTCAGAAAGTGAGCGAAGGTACTTCAACTCCCATCATCTGTGGTCCGTCCCACTCAAAACTGCACCAGGATGTAGAGCGGGTCATGGGTACTCTGTGTGCCAAGTGTGGGCGTGGTCTCTGATTTGTAGGGGCTGCAATGTTCTGTGGGAAATGCATTGGGTGAAGGTACTGCAAATCCCATCATTTGTGAGCCATCCTGCCATAAACCGCAGCAGGTTTGTAAAGTGGGCCATTGGGCCTCTGTATGCCAAGTTTGGTCCTGATTCGTCATTGGTGTGGGCCACAGTGCTTTAAGGAAGTGAATTAAAGTACTGCAAGTCCCATCATCCATGGTCCATCCTCCCTCAAACTGCACCAGGATGTAGGGTGCATCTTGGGGGGTCTGTGTGCCAAGTTTGGTCTTGTTCTGTCATTGTTGGGGGCCTAGTCAGGAAAATCAAGTTGAGGAAGCCTTGCTGTCAATTTTGGGCCTGGTCTCTGATTTATAGGGGCTACAGTGTGGTTTGGGAAGCGAATGAGGTGAAGGTACTGCAAATCCCATCATTCGTGGCCCAGCCTGCCGTAAACCACACCAGGTTGTGAAGTGGGCCATTGGTCCCCTGTTTGCCAAGTTTGGTCCTGATCCGTCATTGCTGTGGGCCGCAGTGGCTGACTGCCTGAGGCCTTTCCTTTTCCCTCTGAGTCACTTTAGAATGTGGGAATGTGGTTGGCCAATCGGAGTCCTTTATGCTAATACCACCAGGGGGCGGTACCGCCCACTTTGAGAATCAGTGGTCTTGAACTACTAAAATGATGTATAAATATTAAAATAAATATAGCGTCCCTAATTTTGCGGGTTTTCACTTTTCGCGGGTGGTCCTGGAACGTAACACCAGCCTTGGTGTGACCACACCTGGAATATTGTGTCCAATTCTGGGCACCACCATTGAAGAGAGATAGTGACAAGCTGGAATGTGTCCAGAGGAGGGCGACTCAAATGATGAAGGGTCTGGAGAACAAGCCCTATGAGGAGCGGCTGAAAGAGCTGGGCATGTTTAGCCTGAAGAAGAGAAGGCTGAGAGGAGACAGGATGAGAGCCATGTACAAGTATGTGAGAGGAAGTCTTGAGGAGGAGGGAGCACGCTTGTTTTCTGCTGCCCTGGAGACTAGGACGCAATGGAAATATGCATTACATTTCTGGCTATATTATTATTTATTCATATTACATTTAGTATTGCATTGTTAATATTATATTTAATAGTATTATCTCTATCGTAATGGTAGAAATAATCATAATTAATATTAATAATAATACATGCATTGCATTTCTGGTTATATTTATTATTATTTATTCATATTACATTGTCAATATTATATCTAATAGTATTATCTCTATCATAATGGTAGAAATAATCATAATTAATATTAATAATAATACATGCATTGCATTTCTGGTTATATTTATTATTATTTATTCATATTACATTGTCAATATTATATCTAATAGTATTATCTCTATCATAATGGTAGAAATAATCATAATTAATATTAATAATAATACATGCATTGCATTTCTGGTTATATTTATTATTATTTATTCATATTACATTGTCAATATTATATCTAATAGTATTATCTCTATCATAATGGTAGAAATAATCATAATTAATATTAATAATAATACATGCATTGCATTTCTGGTTATATTTATTATTATTTATTCATATTACATTGTCAATATTATATCTAATAGTATTATCTCTATCGTAATGGTAGAAATAATCATAATTAATATTAATAATAATACATGCATTGCATTTCTGGTTATATTTATTATTATTTATTCATATTACATTGTCAATATTATATCTAATAGTATTATCTCTATCATAATGGTAGAAATAATCATAATTAATATTAATAATAATACATGCATTGCATTTCTGGTTATATTTATTATTATTTATTCATATTACATTGTCAATATTATATCTAATAGTATTATCTCTATCATAATGGTAGAAATAATCATAATTAATATTAATAATAATACATGCATTGCATTTCTGGTTATATTTATTATTATTTATTCATATTACATTGTCAATATTATATCTAATAGTATTATCTATCCTAGCAATGATTCTATGACTGTTAGAGTCGTTCAGCAGTGGAACTCTCTGCCCCGGAGTGTGGTGGAGGCTCCTTCTTTGGAAGCTTTGAAACAGAGGCTGGATGGCCATCTGTCGGGAGTGCTTTGAATGCGATTTTCCTCCTTCTTGGCAGAATGGGGTTGCACTGGATGGCCCACGAGGTCTCTTCCCACTCTAGGATTCTATGACTCTATGACTACTGCTTTGGTGTTCTGAAAGCCAGGCAACACGTGGAACAGCATGCAGAGTCACGCACCCCAAACAGTTTCAGGGCTCATTTATGATCCCACAGCAAGCTGGTTTCAGGAAAGGGAAAAGCTGCACGTCACAAGATGCTCTTGAAAGACTGCAAATTACAGACGCTGTCTTTATAGACCTTTCAGCAGCTTATGACAGTGTTTTTCAACCTTTTTTGAGCCGCGGCACATTTTTTACATTTACAAACTCCTGGGTCACACCACCAACCAAAATGACACAAAATGACACTCTAACACAGTCATACATACAGTTAGTATGTTTGTAAATGTATTTATACACTCAGTGTGAAACCTGGGCCTGTTTCCATGAACACAACATAGATATTCTGGCAGGAATGGCGGAAAGACACAACCTTCCCACACAGAACTCCCATAACCAAGAGAAAATACTGTAAGAGTTTGGTGGGCATTGACCTTGGGTTTTGGAGTTGTAGTTCACCTATATCCAGAGAGCACTGTGAACTCAAACAATGATGGATCAGGACCAAACTTGGCATGAATACTCAATATGCCCAAATGTGAACACAGATGGAGTTTGGGGGGGAGACCTTGACATTTGGGAGTTACAGTTTCTGGGATTTATAGTTCACACACAATCAAAGAGCATGCTAAATTCTTGCAACAATGGAATTGAACCAAACTTGGCATATTGAACTCTCATTAGGAACAGAAAGTAGTGAAAGGGTTTGCTTGGGAATTGACCTTGAGTTTGGAAGTTGTAGTTCACCTACACCCAGAGAGCACTGTGGACTCAAACAATGTTATGTTGTGTTGTTGTTTGTTTTCTATCCAGAATCACAATGTTGGAAGGAGGCTCACCACTTTAAGGTCCCTCAAACAGGCCTGGGAAAACTTCGGCCCTCTGGGTGCTTTGGACTCCAACTCCCACCATTCCTAACAGCCTGAGGCCCTTTCCTGCTTAAGTGGCTGAGGGGGGGGGGGAGTGCGCAGACTCGCCCCAGAGCAAAGCGAGGCAAAGCGAGCAGAGCGAGGCCGGGAAGAAGGGAGCCCGAGTGGAGAAGAAAAAGTGTTTGGCAGGAGGGGGAAGAAAGGGGATTGGAGGTTCCCATTTCCCACGGCACACCTGATGATCGCTCACGGCGCACTAGTGTGCCACGGCACACTGGTTGAGAAACACTGGCTTATGATACTGTAAATCAGGGGTAGGGAACCTATGGCTCGGGAGCCAGGTGTGGCTCTTTTCATGATTGCATCTGGCTCTCCAGAGCAGCCCGGGCCTCGGTTTCCCAGCATGCAGCGGGGAAGAGTGATGCAAATGCGCCGTGACTGCCGCTTGCACGCCGCCATCGCTGCCTCTTCCTCATCCCTCGCTGCTCTCGGGGCCTTGCGCCCTCTTTGCCAGGGATGGCGGCGCTCGACGGCGGCGCCTCGTCCCCGTCTTCCTCTTCGTCCTCCGCCACGGGCCTCGGGGCAGGCGGCGGAGGCGGACCTGGCACTGGCAGGCCCATCATCATCGGGCAGCTCAAGAGGCGCTGCCTCTTCGACGCCTTCCAGAGGGACCGCCTTGCCAACGTCGACACCAAGGTCTGCCTTGGCCCTGCGCCCGCTTCCTTCCTTCTTTCCTTGCTTTCTTTTTCCCTCTCTTTTTCTTTCATTCTTTTTCCTCCCTCTCTCCCTACCTTCTTTCCTCCCTCCCTCTTCGTTCCTTCCTTCCTCTTCCATTCTTTCCTTCTCTCCTTCCTTTTCCCTCCCTCTCTCCCCTTCCTTCTTTCCTCCATTTTCCTTCCCTCTTCCTTCCTTCCTCTTCTATTCATTTCCCCCAAGTCTTCCTTTGCTTGTCCTTCCTTTCTTTTCACTTTCCTCACTCCCTCCCTTCTTTCTTTTCTTCTTTTTCCTTCATTGTTTTACTTTTTCCTCATTCCCTTTCCTTTCCTCCCTCCTTGTCTCTCTCCTGTTTTTCTTTTCTTCCTTTTCCATAGTGTGTTCTTCTTTTCTTTCTTCCTCTCCCCCTCCCTCCTTTATTTCCTCTTTCTTTCTTTCTTTCTTCCTCTCCCCCTCCCTCCTTTCTTTCTTCCTTTCCTTTCCTTCCCCCTTCCTTCCGTCTTCTCTTCCTTCCCAGAGTCCTGAGCGTGCCTTTTGCAGAGCCAGGTCCGAAGTGTCCAGTCATTCTGCCAGGGGAATCCTTTTCTCATCGTATGTACGTATAGACTCACATTTAGTTGAATTCAGTCATTATACATATATATATATACTAGCTTAACCCGGCACGCGTTGCTGTGCCCTATGTAGGAGATGTTGAAAAGTATGTAAGGTTATGTTATGATGTGAGTGTGTGTTGTGTGTGTATATATGTGTTTGGTTGTGTGTATGTATGGCTGTATGTGTGTTTAATTGTTGTGTGTGTGTTTTTATTTGTGTCTGTGTATATTTGGGGGTGTTTGTGTGTGTGTGGGTGAATGTATGGGTTTGTGTATATATGTGTTTGTGGTTTTGTGTGTGTATATATTTGTATGTGTATGTATATATACTATTGGTGTCTATGTATGTGTTTATTTGTGTTGGTTTGTGTTTTTTTGTGCAGTAGTGGGGGGGTTTTTGTTTTGTTTTTTGTCGGCTTGCCTGTGTCTTCGTTGTCCGTCTGTTCTGGTTCCTGTTGGCCGCCTTCTCGCTCTCCTCCGGTGCCTCTCTGCCGTTCCCAGAAGAGGAGGGGAAGGGAGAGAGACCGTGCGGGCCCCTTTCGCAGGAGGAGGTGGAGGACGTGGTCCCGACCAGAGCACCGTTCTCCACCGCAGCCCTCTTCCCTGCGAAGGTCGCTCTTCGGCCCACCCTGTGGCAGGGAAGTGGCGAAGAGGGAGCGATGGCGGCGGCGCCATGGCTGTTCTTCCGGCCCCTGTGCGCTCTCCTCCGCCGGTTCAGTGCTGCTCCCTGAAGAGGAGGACGAAAGGGGCCCCCGCGCGATCTCTCTTCCGCTTCCAGAAGAAAAGGGTGAAGGGAGAGCGGTCGTGCGGGGGTCCCTTGCGTCCTCCTCTTCAGGGAGCAGCACGGAGGCGGCGGAGGAGAGCGAAAAGGGGCCGGAAGAGCGGCCATGGCGCCGCCGCCATCGCTCCCCCTTCGTCACTTCCCTGCCACAGGGTGGGCCGAAGAGTGACCTTCGGAGGGAGGAGGGCTGCGTTGGAGAACGTTGCTGTGGTCGGGCGCACGTCCCTCAGCTCCTCCTGTGAAAGTGGCCCGCACGGTCCATCTCCCTTCCCCTCCTCTGCTGGGAGCGGAAGAGAGGCAGCGGAGGGGAGGGAGAAGGCTACGAACTTTCTGTGAGTGTTTTAGGTATGTGTTTCCTGCCGGGTTTATTTTTTTGAGGGACAACTTCCGGGGGAGTGTTATTTGTGGTACAGGAAGTGGTTTTTGCGCCATTTTGGTTGTAGTTTTTTGGTGTTCCGGATCCCTCCATAGGTTTGTATGGGGTTTTTTGGGGGCCGGTTTTAGGGGTCTTAGGAGTTATGCTTTGTTTTTTTTGTGCCACGATTGTAGGTGCTGGTCTGTTGAAATGTGTGTGGTGGGTTTTGAGGGCCTGGGTGTTATGGTGTGTCCGTGCATAAGCGTCAAAATGGACTCTCTCTTTTTATATATATAGATACATATATACATATATATATATACATATATATATATATATATACACACACACACACACTGTGTATGTGTGTATATATATATGTGTGTGTGTGTGTATACAGGTCCTTCTCAAAAAATTATCATATAGTGCTAAAGTTCATTGTTTTCCATAATGTAATGATACAAATTAAACTTTCATATATTTTCGATTCATTGCACACCAACTGAAATATTTCAGGTCTTTTTTTTGTTTTGTACTGATGATTTTGGGATACAGCTCCTGAAAACCCAAAAATAGTGTCTCAAAAAATTAGCATATTTGGTTGGATGGAATATGCTAATTTTTGAGATATGTATGCCAAAATCATCAGTATTAAAACAAAAAAAAGACCTGAAATATTTCAGATGGAAAATAATGAACTTTAGCACTATATGCTAATTTTTTGAAAAGGACCTGTATATATATATATATATATATATATATATATATATATATATAATTATATGGCTCTCACTGAAACAAATTTCCAAATATTTTGCTTTCATGGCTCTGAGTCAAAAAGGTTCCCGACCCCTGCTGTAAATCATTGCCTCCTCCTGAGAAAAATGCTTAATATCACAAAGGACGACCACCTCACCCGCTGCATAGGAAATCCGCTACAAAACAGGAGCTTTTTTGTTGAGTTCCAGGGCCAGAGAAGCGGATGGCGGAAACAGAAGAACGGCCTGCCTTTGGGAAGTGTGCTTGCTCCATCAATGCTTAACATTTACACAAATGATCAGCCACTGCTAGATAGGACAGAGAGGTTCATCTATGCTGACGATCGCGCCATCACCGCTCAAGCAGGGAGCTTTGAAATGGCTGAACAGAAGCTCTCTGAAGCTTTAGGTGCTCTTCCTGCCCATTACAGTGCAAACTATCTGATTCCTAATCCATCTAAAATGCTTTTCATCTTCATCTGTGATTCATTATCATGGGCCTGGAGTCACAGTTCTCATGCTGTGTTTGCTTATCATGGATTTAGACTGGCAGTCGTAACTGTTGATTTGGTAAGGGTGATCACTGAGTTAAAGATGTGTGTTTCAGGGCCACTCGAGAGGCAATGAGAGGGCTCTCTGCTTTTTGAGTGGGTCTTAATCTGAGTACAGGGAGTGGAGATCCGAGCACAGAACGTCCCTCTTCTGAACCAGTTTGGTGAGATTTCCCATCTGACAAAGATGGAGGCCGCCCTGTCCTATAATGGAGCCCTTTCTCAAAAATTTCAAGCATAATCAGCATTTCGCAAGAACGTGTGGGTCACATTATTACTTTGCTTGGCTATCGGAAGATATGTGCACAACGGATACCCAAAACAGAGTGTCCATTTCTTCCGTGACGGCTTCACCTCTGGCAGAAATGTATCCAGTGAATAGTGAAAAGTGAATAGTGGTAGTTAAAGAGCACATTCTAAGCATTATTTCTGTGTTTGGTTTATGAAAATATTCCCATCCAAACCCAAGAAACAAAGGTGGAGGCATGACTTTTCATTCACACCTCGTAAGTCTGGAATGGGGACTCAGTGGTAGGATTGCCACCTTTCCCGTATTATACGGGACATCCCGTATTTCTGCTCTGAATTTCGTGTCCCGTATTTTCAGCTCCTGTCCCATATTGACAGGACAGGTTTTCAAGCATTGCCAGACAGTAGGGTTGCCGCCTGTCCCGTATTATATGGGACGTCCCGCATTTTTGCCCCGAAGTTCATGTCCCGTATTTTCAGCTCCTGTCCCGTATTGACAGGACAGGTTTTCAAGCAGAGCCAGACAGTAGGGTTGCCGTCTGTCCTGTATTATACGCAACGTCCCGTATTTTGCTCTGAAGTTCGTGTCCCGTATTTGCAACTCTTGTCCCGTATTGACAGGACAGGTTTTCAAGCAGAGCCAGACAATAGGGTTGCCGTCTGTCCCGTATTACGCGCAATATCCCGTATTTTTGCTTTGAATTTCGTGTCTTGTATTTTCAGCTCCTGTCCTGTATTGACAGGACAGGTGGCAGCAGGAGGCGAGGCCGGGCCAGCAGCGAGGAAGGAAGGAAGGGAGAACTCCACGTGAATTTATTTATTTATTTTATTACTTCAAATTTCTTGACTGCCATGCCCCGAGGGCTCGGCACAGTTCACAGCAAAATAGAAGTAAGACATGAACAGCAGATATCACAATTATAAAATACGCAAGACAAAACATATACTATTAACTACAACAGACAATTCCTAGCTAATCCTAGCTGGACCTTGGTGCAGGGCTCGAGGAGGGATCAATCGTAAACAAGGGGAACCTTTGTGGTCTGGGTCTTCTTAGCCCCAGCCATAGGGCTATGGGAGCGGGATCTGACCCAGCTCCCAAACCCCAGTCCCCAAAAAGTTCTAGAGCTATATTTCTTGTTCTTACTTTTCTTCAAAGTAATGTCCGGACTTATTCCAAAGCTGTCCCGGTCTCTAGTGCTCACCCCAAAGATAATGGGGGTGGCTCGGTGGTCTCGGTGAGCCTTCTTGTTGTCTTTGTTTGCCGAAGAGAAGCCCTGGGAACACCTGCCTCCTGAGGGACTGTGGTCTCCGGATGGTCCGTTGACGGACCGGAACTCGGAAGTTTCATTGACTTCCTCTTCCAGCGTCTCCTCCGGCGCCTGCGCAGTCGCCTCTTCTGGTCTAGGATGAGGTGGGGGGTGGGGAGAAGGAAGATCTCCACCTCTCGGGATCGTCAAGGCCGTCCGCCATCTTGATCTGTCCCTCATGGTCCCGATTCAACACCAGGCAGTCACAACGTCGGGAATGGGGTCTCAATGCCCAAGCCAGAGTGCCAGTAACATCCAGGCATGTCTGGTCTCTCGGTCGCCAGCCCTGTAGCTGAATGCCCGGTAGCTGAATGCCCTGTAGCTGAATGCCCTGTAGCTGGATGCCCTGTAGCTGAATGCCCGGTAGCTGAATGCCCGGTAGCTGAATGCCCTGTAGCTGAATGCCCTGTAGCTGAATGCCCTGTAGCTGAATGCCCGGTAGCTGAATGCCCTGTAGCTGAATGCCCTGTAGCTGAATGCCCTGTAGCTGAATGCCCTGTAGCTGAATGCCCTGTAGCTGAATGCCCGGTAGCTGAATGCCCTGTAGCTGAATGCCCGGTAGCTGAATGCCCGGTAGCTGAATGCCCGGTAGCTGAATGCCCTGTAGCTGAATGCCCGGTAGCTGAATGCCCGGTAGCTGAATGCCCTAGCTGAATGCCCTGTAAATGCCCGGTAGCTGAATGCCCTGTAGCTGAATGCCCGGTAGCTGAATGCCCTGTAGCTGAATGCCCGGTAGCTGAATGCCCGGTAGCTGAATGCCCGGTAGCTGAATGCCCGTAGCTGAATGCCCTGTAGCTGAATGCCCTGTAGCTGAATGCCCGGTAGCTGAATGCCCTGTAGCTGAATGCCCGGTAGCTGAATGCCCTGTAGCTGAATGCCCGGTAGCTGAATGCCCTGTAGCTGAATGCCCGGTAGCTGAATGCCCGGTAGCTGAATGCCCGTAGCTGAATGCCCGGTAGCTGAATGCCCGGTAGCTGAATGCCCGGTAGCTGAATGCCCGGTAGCTGAATGCCCGGTAGCTGAATGCCCTGTAGCTGAATGCCCTGTAGCTGAATGCCCGGTAGCTGAATGCCCTGTAGCTGAATGCCCGGTAGCTGAATGCCCGGTAGCTGAATGCCCTGTAGCTGAATGCCCGGTAGCTGAATGCCCTGTAGCTGAATGCCCGGTAGCTGAATGCCCTGTAGCTGAATGCCCTAGCTGAATGCCCGAGCTGAATGCCCTGTAGCTGAATGCCCGGTAGCTGAATGCCCTGTAGCTGAATGCCCTGTAGCTGAATGCCCGGTAGCTGAATGCCCTAGCTGAATGCCCGGTAGCTGAATGCCCGGTAGCTGAATGCCCGGTAGCTGAATGCCCGGTAGCTGAATGCCCGGTAGCTGAATGCCCTGTAGCTGAATGCCCGGTAGCTGAATGCCCTGTAGCTGAATGCCCGGTAGCTGAATGCCCTGTAGCTGAATGCCCTGTAGCTGAATGCCCGGTAGCTGAATGCCCTGTAGCTGAATGCCCGGTAGCTGAATGCCCTGTAGCTGAATGCCCGGTAGCTGAATGCCCTGTAGCTGAATGCCCTGTAGCTGAATGCCCTGTAGCTGAATGCCCGGTAGCTGAATGCCCGGTAGCTGAATGCCCGGTAGCTGAATGCCCGGTAGCTGAATGCCCGGTAGCTGAATGCCCGGTAGCTGAATGCCCGGTAGCTGAATGCCCGGTAGCTGAATGCCCGGTAGCTGAATGCCCGGTAGCTGAATGCCCGGTAGCTGAATGCCCTGTAGCTGAATGCCCTGTAGCTGAATGCCCTGTAGCTGAATGCCCGGTAGCTGAATGCCCGGTAGCTGAATGCCCTGTAGCTGAATGCCCGGTAGCTGAATGCCCGGTAGCTGAATGCCCTGTAGCTGAATGCCCGGTAGCTGAATGCCCGGTAGCTGAATGCCCGGTAGCTGAATGCCCGGTAGCTGAATGCCCTGTAGCTGAATGCCCTGTAGCTGAATGCCCTGTAGCTGAATGCCCGGTAGCTGAATGCCCGGTAGCTGAATGCCCGGTAGCTGCCACTCTCCCCACACGAACACCGGGCCTGGTCCGGCCTACTCACCCCAGCCGACAACGCCACCATCTTGGCACCTTCCCTGGCCATTCTAGCCCTCCCTCTTGAGCATAAAGAGAGGCGAGCACAGAAGGGGGAGGGGGTGATTTGGTTGCGCGCACCGAGAGTGACAGAGCGGAAGGGGAGGGTGGAAGGGGCAGGGAGGCGGTGGCAGGAGGCGCTCGCGGAAAGAGGGAGCCAGGGTGAGGTTCGTGCACACAGCCGCTTGAGTCTAGGGCAGGGGTGGGCAATTACCGGCCCTCCAGGTGTTTTGGACTTCAACTCCCAGAAATCCTAAGAGCTGGTAAACTGGCTAGGATTTCTGGGAGTTGAAGTCCAAAACACATAGAGGGCCGGTAATTGTCCACCCCTGGTCTAGGGTCTGCTGGGGATTCTGGGCCTTGCGTAAGTCACGGCGGTAGCGGAGGAGGAGGAGGTCATACGGGAGGGGATGAGGTGCTGGGTCCACGGAGGTGGCGGTGGAAAGTTTCTCTTGGAGCGCGGGAAAAAAGGAGGCCCTTATTTTTGTGAAAAATCCCATATTTTTAGGTAAATGCCCCTTATATATTACATCAAAAAGTGTCAACATTACCCAGTGGTGGCGAGAACATTGTCACGGGTCAGCACGCACTGCGGTTGAGTTGAATTAGCAACCTCATGGGCCGATCCCCCAAACCTTGAATCTGATGATCACCCCATTGAGGTTTGCCCGAAAGGCTTTTGTGGCTTCGTATGTGTGGAGAAGGGGAAGGGCCCCCCGAGGGGCATTGGTTGAGGGCACCGCCTGCCGCCTTCACACACACACACACACAACCTTCCTTGGTTCACACAGAGGCATATTCAGAAATTCAACCGCAAGGCCTTGGTAGTAATGTGCCCAAACCACTGGGAGATTTGAGGTCAGCAAACCAGCTGAATCGAGCTGCATGTCTTGATATTGTGCAACCTGTGTCTTTAATAAGTTTGGGCCTGCAAAGAGAGGATCGGGGCCAAAAAGAGGGTCCCTGGAATTCCCTGGAATCAATTGATTAAGGGTCTGGATCCCAGGCAGAAGCTTCCGCACGCTCAGAGAGCAATAAATCAATCACAGCTCTGAGTTAACCACAACCTCTCTCCCCAAAGTTGTCGAAACCAGTCTGGAACCAGTCCCATTCCGAACTAAGCCCCACCTTGGTTTTGAAGATCCCTCCGCCTGTCCTTCTCTTCCTTTTTGGAAACAGACGGTGAATCCTCCCACCAAAAGTCCTCCTCCGCTGTGATTGGCCGACCGGCCCGCCTCTCAGCCAAGGGGAGGGCTGTTTCTGAGATTTCAAGTGGGGAGGGGAGAGCAGGTGAGCTCGGCGCATGGCAATGAGGCGCGTATTTTCAGGCAAGGGAGAGCGTGCGAGGCTGGACGGAGGCTCGAGCTAGGCAGTCCCTTCAAAGCAGTGGGAAGTTTGGCCCAATTCTATTATTGGTGCGGTTCGGAATTCTCGTTAATTGTAGGTGAACTATAAATCCCAGCAACTACAACTTCCAAATGTCAAGGTCTATTTTCCCCAGACTCCACCAGTGTTCACATTTGGGCATATTGAGTGCCAAGTTTGGTCCAGATTCATCATTGCTTGAGTCCACGGGGCTCTCTGGATGTAGGTGAACTACAACTCCAAAACCCAAGGTCAATGCCCAGCAACTACAACTTCCAAATGTCAAGGTCTATTTTCCTCAAATTCCATCAGTGTTCATATTTGGACATATGGAATATTTATGCCAAGTTTGGTCCAGATTTATCATTCACCACAGTGCTCTCTGGATGTAGGTGAACTACAACTCCCAAACTCAAGGTCAATGCCTACCAAACCCTTCCAGTATTTTCTGTTGGTTGTGGGACTTCTGTGTGCCAAGTTTGGTTCAATTCCATCGTTGGTGGAGTTCAGTATGCTCGCCGCATGGTGGTGTGGTGCGCATGTGTGGCTGAGGGCGAGCATGCGAGGCCGGGGGGAGGCTCATGCCATTGAGTTCCTTCAAAGCATGGGGATTCTGTATCCTCCCACCAAAACCCCTCTTCCACTGTGATTGGCCGGCCTCTCAGCCAAGGGGAGGGCTGTTTCTGAGACTCCAAGCAGGGAGGGGAGAGCAAGCGTGCTCCAAGCATGGCAGCATGGTGAGCCTGTGTGGGGAAGGGAGAGCGTGAGAGGCTGGACAGAGGCTCAGGCCAGCTTGTCTCTTCAAAGCACGGGGGTGGGAAGTTTGGCCCAATTCTATCACCGGTTGGGTTCATAATGCTCTTTGATTGTAGGTGAACTATAAATCCCAGCAACTACAACTCCCAAATGACAAAATCAACCCCCACCAGTATTCAAATGTGGGCATATTGGGTATTTGTGCCAATAGCAAATAGCAAAACAAGTTGCGAAGTTATCGTTGGGGGCTCACCACAACATGAGGAACTGTATTAAGGGGTTGCGCCATTAGTACGGTTGAGAACCACTGGACTAGATGGTCCCATGTGGTCTCTCCCAACTCTTCCAAGCGGGGAGGTGAGAGCAGGCGTGCTCGGCGCATGGCAGCGTACTGCGCATGTGTGGGTGAGGGAGAGCAGGCAAGGCAGGAGAGAGTCGGACAGGCAACAGAAAGAGACTCCGTATTATCTGACATTTTCGTTCATCCGATGTTGTCGGCCCATTTATGTTGGATAAGAGAAACTCTACTGTATCGAGAGAGCCCATAATTAATCATAGCCAAAAATGCCAACTTTTTGTGATGCGGAAACCGTACGCTATTCCTTTCATATTACTTGAAAACAGATACATTTGCCAGGCTGCTTTGCTAGGGTAAGCAGATTGTGTGTGTGTGTGTGTGTATGTGTATGTATATCTATATATATAAAGGAAGAGTCGTCATGGAAAGACCGTCCCAAACAGAGAAACCTTACAACGCAGAGACACCAAACTTGCCAACAGAAATAGGCCTCAAGCAAGGTATGTTTGTAGCAAAGAAACTTTCCCACCCAAAACCTAAAAGGCCCCCAAAACAACAAGTTAAAAAACCCTACATTTCTCAGCATCCTCCGGGGCTGCCAACGACTCTCCCAGCCTCTACATTCTGACAACATGATTGGCTGCCAATAAGGGCGGATTTGCATAACTCCTGTACTGGCCAGCCAACATGAACATTCCGACCCCTAATAAACTGTCAGAGGAGGATAAGGCAAAGGGCTGAGGCAAACACAAACACCCAAATCATTTGCCACAGAAAATTTACACCCCTACAAATCACAGACCAGGCCCAAAATTGACAGTAAGGCTTCATTAACTTAATTTCCTGACTAGGCCTCACTTAATGGAATGTTGTTTACGCTCTGAATTGACAGAAAGGCTTCATTAACTTGATTCTCCCGACTACGCCTCAGCTCATTGCACATTGTGTATGGCCTGAATTGACAGTAAGGCTTCATTAACTTGCTGTTCCTGACTAGGCCTCAGCTCATGGGAACATTGTGTATGGCCTGAATTGACAGCAAGGCTTCATTAACTTGCTGTTCCTGACTAGGCCTCAGCTCATGGGACATTGTGTATGGCCTGAATTTACAGTAACCAACCTTGGCACACAGAGCCCCTATGACCCACGCTACATTCTACTACAGTTTGCAGGAGGGTGGACCATGGATTATGGGACTTGAAGTACCTCCATGGATAATGGGATTTGTACTACTTCACAACCCATCATTCCCCAAGGACCACTGCGGCCCAGAACCAAGACCGATAAAGACCAAACTTGGCACACAATGCCCCCCATGGCCCACACTCCATCCGACAAAGCCACAACGACACAGCCATGGCCCCAACAACACCATAACTATCAACAATTCCAACCCTTACATACTCAGACTTTCTCGCATCTCCTAAATAGGGCACAGCAACGCGTGCCGGGTACAGCTAGTGTGTGTGTGTGTGTGTGTGTGTGTGTGTGTGTGTGTATATATATATATATATATATAGACTGAATTCAACTAAATGTGAGTATATACATACATACTCAATGTATCAAATCCATAATAAGTTTATTATTATTGGGGAAAGGAGGATATAACTTATCATCACAAAATACAGAGTTAGGGATATACTCGCCGCTTAAGACGACTCGGCTTTCAGTGCCTCCGTAGTTTCCTGATTCCCTTGGGTTCAGCGCCATGGCCGTGTGTCGAAGCAGGGGCTGCTGCCGGCGCACCCTCGCCATCTTGGATGGAGGGTGGGAGAGTCGATGCGTGGCCCAGGCCAGGTGCAGCGTGCAGGTGAGGAAGGAAGGAGGGAGCCCCATGAAAGCCGCTCCGAGTCCCCTTTGGGGAGATGGATGTGGGTTATAAATAAATTATTATTATTATAGGTGCTGGCAAGGTTCGCCAGCACCAGCAGCAGCCCGCTTGGAGGTTTCTGAGGAGCCGAGCGAGGCGGCCAAGCCGCCTTCGTCCCAAATTCCGCGCGCGGTGGAGGCGGGGCCAGCGTCAAGCTCTCTATGCCGTCTCTCAGCTGCACACGTGGAATTTGAGGCAAAAGCCGCGTGCGCCGCTGAGAGCCGGCATGTGAGGGACAGGCAGAGAGCCAGATGCAATCCTCGAAAGAGCCACATATGGCTCGCGAGCCATAGGTTCCCGGCCCCTGTCCTATGTGCTGAGTCAGGCTCAACTCCATACACACACATATATAAATGTAAACCAATAGAACTGTTAATTTTGATGACCTCAAGACGCCTTTTTCCTTTCCTTTGCCTTCCAGATGGGGTCGCGGCTTCGGCTTGCTGGGCTCCATTTTTGGAAAAGACAGTGCAATAAATCAGCCGAACAGCGTCTTCGGGCTTGTCTTTTACATACTACAAATGTTACTTGGTAAGTACTGCAACGTATGTGTGTATGCACACACACACATATACGAGGGGTGCTCATGAAAGATTTCCCCTGACCCACTTCCTGTGAACGGAGAGCAATGAAACTTGGCCCAGTTCCGAGTCCTTGTCTCCATCGGTGCCACGTAGGGACACCCCCTGCTCCCACTTGGTAGACATGGACAGGTTGCTCCAAAAGCCACGCTGGGACTTTGGAAATCAGAGTCTTATCAGCCCAGCGATGGAAGGAAGTAAAGGAAGGAGAAAGAGGGAGAGAGGGAAGGAAGGGAGGCAGGGAAGGAGAAAGAGGGAGAGAGGGAAGGTGGGAAGAAAGGGGCGAAAGAAAGGATGAATGAATGAATGAAAGGGTGGAAGGAAGGAGGAAGGAATAAGAGAAGGGAAGGACGAAAGGGAAGGTTGGAAGGAGAAGGAGGGAGGGAAGAATAAACAAGGGAAGGAAGGATGGAAGGGAAGAATGTAAGAAAGAGGAAGGAAAAAGAGAAGGGAGGAAGGATGAAAGGAATGAAATGAAGGAAGACCGGGGCAGCCACAGCCTGGCCTTCCTCTCCTTCCCTCCAGGCATGTCGGCAAATGTGGTTGCCTCCTGCATTCTTATACTATAGCAGGGGTCGAGAACCTATGGCTCGCGCACCAGGTGTGGCTCTTTTGACGATTGCATCTGGCTCGCAGATTTTGACTTTTCAGATAAGACCAATGCTGGAGCACATGAGGCTGCTGCGGAGGACCAAAGCTATCCATCGCCGCATGGCTTATCTAGAGCAGTGTTTCCCAACCGGTGTGACGCGGCACACTAGTGTGCCGTGCGCGATCATCAGGTGTGCCGTGGGAAGGCAGGCCGGAGGAGCGGCGGCTTTGGAGTGCCTGCCATCCCTGGAGGTGATCCGGGCCTGCAGCGGGAGCAGTAAGCGACCTGTGACGGCTGATCGCCCTGGCGACCCGGACGACTTGAGCGTCTTCCGGGTCGCCAGGGCGATCAGCCACTTCAGATCGCCGACTGCTCCCCCTGCAGGCCCGGGTCACCTCCAGGGATGGCAGGCACTCCATAGCAGGGCGATCAGCTGGGGAATGGCTGGGGGCGAGAGCAGGCGTAGGCCTGCAGCCTCCGATCGTTTGTTGCTCTGATCTCCTCAGCTGTGACGGCTGGGTCCGCTTTGCCATCCTCTGGGCCGGGTCCATTGGGCCATTCCATCTTGGGATCCTTCCTCTCTTGATGTCAGCCTCCATCTTGGTTCGCACCTTGTCTTCTTGAATTTAATTTAATTTTAGTGTTTTTATTATTATTTTATAATAATATTATAATAATATCATAAATATAATATAATAATGTTATATTATATTATAATTTCAATATATTATAATGTCTGGAGGCCATTAAAGAACTCCAGGAACGCTGAGGAATGCGGAAGGAACAACAAGGGACGTTGGGAACGCTGAGAGATGAGGAGTGCGTCAGCTCCCCCTGGTGGCTGGAGTTTGCCTCTGTTCGTCTATATGTGTGTTGTGTGGATTGTGTGCTAAGTATGTGTACCTGTAATCGGCTCTGAGTCCCCTTCGGAGTGAGAAGAGCGGAATATAAATAAAGTAAATAAATAATAAAAAATAAAATAAATATACTATAATATATTATATTAATACTAATAATATATGAATATTTCTTGATATATTAATATGTTAATATTAATGATGTGTAATCTATATATATAAAAAGAGAGCTGTCATCCTAAGTAGCCTATAGGCAGCAAAACCACACAAGGCAGACACACAAAAACAGCCCACATACCCAGAAAACCCTAAGAGGTATGTTTACCACAACCCCCCAAAAAAAGCCAACGGCCACAAATCCAAACAAACATTATGGACTACAACTCCCATGATCCCCCACTCCAGCCCCCTCTGGCAGTTTAGAATGTCGGAATGTTGGTGGTGCTGGCCAATTAGAGGCATTATGCAAATCCATCGTTGCCTTGAAGCCGTTACTGGATGGCTGCAAGCCAGTAGGTTGAAGGTGAATCCGGCTAAGACGGAGATCGTCCGGTTACGGGAGGGATCCGGCTCCCAACCCTGGACGGGGCGTAACTTCGCCCGTCTCCATCTGTGAAAACTTTGGGAGTCACCCTTGACTCCCAATTGTCGATGGAGAACCACATCTCCATCGTCAGCAGAGTCGCTTTCCATCACCTCCGGCAGGCGAGGAAGCTGGCCCCCTACCTGTCCCGTCATGACCTAGCCGCAGTGGTCCAAGCCACGGTCATCTCAAGATTGGACTACTGTAATGCTCTCTACATCGGCCTTCCCCTGTCAGTGATCCGGAAGCTTACGCTGGTGCAGAACGCTGCAGCCAGGCTGGTGGCAGGTCTTCCATCTCGCTGCCACATCTGCGCGAACTGCACTGGCTTCCAATAGAGCACCGGATCACCTTCAAGGTGCTGGTCTTGACCTTTAAGGCCTTGAATGGTCTGGGGCCAGTGTACTTAAGGGACCGCCTCTCCCAATACAAGCCCCCACGACCACTGCGATCCGAGCTTCAGAACCTCTTGGTGGTACCCAGCTGCCAGTCTATCCATTTGTCCACAACACGAAGGAGGGCTTTCAGTGCTGCTGCACCGGTCTTGTGGAATGCTCTTCCATCCTCAATTCGAAGCACAGACCGACCTACTGGCCTTTCGCAGGGCCTGTAAAACCCTCCTGTTTATCCAAGTCTTTGGCGCATAGGCATTTCTAGGCCATGGGCGAGAATTTTTGGCCTAAGAGTCTTTTAATGTATATTATGTGCTTAATTTTAAATTGTGGACACTGGTCCGTTTTATTGTGTTTTTATGGTTTTATATGTGTGTAAGTCACCCCGAGCCTCTCGGAAGGGGTAACTAATGAATCCAAATCTATATATATAAAAAGAGAGTGGTCGTGGTACCCGGCAAATAGGCGCGAAAACTACATGTCCAAGACCCACGAAACTCGCCAGACCACTGACCCATACCCCGAGGTCCCTATAGGGCCCACAAAAACACCCCGAAACACAACCCTCCACCCTCTAAAAGACCCCCGAAAAACAACCTTTCCCCGCATGCACAAACGGCGCAAGGCGGCGGCGGCGGTGGCAACGCCCCGCCCCTCCTCCTCCAACACACCCTCCCACCCCGCCTCCCCTTGGCCCCGCCCCTCCTCCTCCTCCCTCCCACCCCACCTCCACGCCCCAAGACATGACCCCACCCGCGCCGCCGACGCCATGTCCACCTCCTCCGCCGATACCAGGCCGCCCTCCAAGCTGGGACGCGGGCGCCGCTCGCCGCCTTCTCCGCAGTGTACTTGCCTTTTCGGCGACTGCCATCCGGATCTGAACCCAGGCCAGGATGGCATCCGCTGAGGAAAGCCAAGGACGCGGGCGGAGAAGGCGCCACGGCGGCGCTTGTCGCCTTCTCCGACGCGTCCTGACCCTTCCTCGGCGACTGCCATCCGGTTATGGACACAGCCCAGGATGGCAGCCGCCGAGGAAGGCCAAGGACGCGGCGGAGAAGGCGCCCACGGCGGCGCCCGTACAACCAGGGTCCATGGGGCGCCTGGGAAACGACGGAGGAGACGACTACGGACAAGGAACTACACCTCCCAGAAGGCTCCGCGCCTCTCACTGGAAAGCAGGGGCGGAGCTTTCTGGGAACTGAAGTCCCATGCCCATATCCGCCTTCTCCTCCAACTCCCAGTCTCCCAAGCGTTCCCGGACCCAACCGACGCGGCATGAAACCACGGAGGAAGCCAAGGAGGCGCCGCACCCGTCCTCCTCGCAAAGGTCCCCCTTCGGCACCACCTTCGCCAGGGAAGTGGCGAGCAAGAGCGACGAGGGAACGCCCCACCTCCCTGCCACTCCCGGAAGATGAGGCCGAAGGGAGAAACACCGCGCAACAAACAACCTCCTACCCAGGGTCCCTCATCGCATCCCCCCACAGTAAAAAATAAAAGGTTATTCTTCTTGCAATTCAAACACATACACACACACATATACACCCAAACAGACACATAAAAACACACACAAAACACTTAGTCACATCACTACCAACCCATACATGCCCAGACTTCCTCACATCTCCTAAACAGGGCACAGCAACGGGTGCCGGGTTCAGCTATACACATATATACACACAACCCCCCCCCCAAACACACACATATATACAGACAAACATAAACATATAAACACACACAAAACACATACATCATTTCAAGCCCTTACATGCCCAGACTTCCTCACATCTCTAAATAGGGCACAGCAACGCGTGCCGGGTTCAGCTAGTAATAAATAAATAAATAAATACTCCCTCAGTTAGAATGTAGGTGGTTGGGCTCTACATGTTTGCCACCTAAGCTCTAAATTCTTTACAGCAGGGGTGCCCACACTTTTTCAGCATGCGAGCTACTTATACTAAGACCAAGTCAGAAAGATCTACCAAGAGAGAAGCAGGGCGGAGCTGGGGGAAGGGGGCAGGGCTTGGCAGGGCTTGGCAGGGCTTGGCTCCGCCCCTCCCCCTCTGGCATCAGCATTTCCACTGCTTCTCCAGGGTAGAAGAGGGTAATGCCAAGCCAGTGGTGGCATAGATAGCCACCTCTGGCTTGGCATTACCCCCTTCTACCCTGGAGAAGCTGTGGAAATGCTGAAGCTAAAGTGGAGGGGGCGGGGCTTGGCAGGGCTTGGCTCCGCCCCCTCCCCCCTCTGGCTTCAGCATTTCCACAGCTTCTCCAGGGTACAGAAAGGTTATGCCAAGCCAGTGGTGGCATAGATAGCCACCACTGGCTTGGCATTACCCTCTTCTACCCTGGAGAAGCTGTGGAAATGCTGGAGGGGGGCGGGGCTTGGCGGGGCTTAGCTCCACCCCCTTCCCCCTCTGGCTCCCGGGAGAGAACTCACAAGAGCGATCTGTATTGAAACGCGGAAACACGAAATCTCTCGTTTCGACTTCGAGTCTAAATTGGTCTACTACAATACTGGGGAGGAGCGGTCAGAAGTGATCAGCGCCCTGAGGAAGCGATTACGCGAAACGGCCATCAGCTTACCTCCAGCCGTTGGCGCCTGCCCACCATAGCAGCCACCAGCTCTGCCACCTACCAAGGTTCCCCTATTGACTCAGTCGCAGGTCCATGGGTCACTACACCCAGGACTTCACGAAGGGTTACTCAGTGCCTAGTGGAATACTCCTTCGCCCAACCATGTATATGGGCTTGTGATTTATGCTCATACTGTGTATTAATCACATGATTGATTATGTGCATTACATTGTACTGTTTGTAATATTGTTCTGCTATTGAGCATATACTGCCATACAATATAGTGGTTTTTACCTATATAACCTCTCTCTACCCTGGAGAAGCTGTGGAAATGCTGGAGCCGGCGGAGGGGGCGGGGCTTAGCAGATTGCAGAACTCCCAATCCAGCTGGGATCGACCTCCCTCGGGCCCAGGATCGACCAGTCGATCATGATTGACTTCCTGAGCACCCCTGCTTTACAGTCACATCACACGGCACTTCACGCTCAACTTTTGTATACTGGTTGCTTTTGGACGCTCTGCTTTATTTTAGGCTAGCTTTCCCTAACGTAATGGGTTATGGGCCCAGCACCCTTCCCTACCAGTCTTCAGCCTTGCCAGACCTTAGTAGGCCCTTAGCCGGACCCCAACCAATTTCATGCAATCCTGTCATCACATAGTCGTTCCGGGGGGGCAGTAACCGCCTTGCCTTCCTCTCCTTCCTTCCAGGTATGACGGCGAGTGCGGTGGCGGCGCTGGTCCTGATGACGTCCTCCATCGTCTCGGTCATAGGATCCTTGTACCTGGCCTACATTCTGTACTTTGTGCTGAGGGAGTTCTGCATTGTCTGCGTCCTCACCTACCTGCTGAACTTCCTACTCCTTATCGTCAACTACAAACGACTAGTTTACTTGAACGAGGCGTGGAAGCGGCAGCTCCCGCCCAAGCAGGACTGAGACCCCGGGGAGCTTCTTGACTGACGGCCCGAAGGACTTCTTTCCACCCTCAAAGGAAATTTAATTATTATTATTTCTTCATATCGGGATGCGTTTCCCCCTCCCCTTCCTCGAGATCCGTTAATATGACAAAAGAACCAGCGAACCTTTTGATAACTCCGGGGAAGTCGTAACTCCGCCGCGAAGGGATCCCGAGCTGCAAACTCTCCATCCTTTCCCTGTTTTTCCTCCCGAGGTTTTGAGCTCACCGATTCCGGTTTGGGGTATGTAAATGTGGTTTTGGGTTCAGGGAGGGCCGCCGCTCGCCCAGGAATCGTGGTCACTGTGTGCTAGACTTTATAGGTGCCGTTACGGGAACCTTGCCCTGTGTTTACATTGTGTGTATATGTAGTGGCGGGATCCGGACTTTCCCCCGTAGACTCGGACGCTCATCCCGCCAAGGAGATGCGGCCTCCGCAAACTGTGGCTCCCTGAGCAACTTGAAGAAGAAGAAGAAGAAGCATTTGTCCTCTCATTGGGAGACTTTTCATTGTCGTCGTTCAAGGAATTTATTTTAAACAACGCAAAATGAGCCTGTTTTCTCCGGGAAGCCGGATATGGGATTGACCTTTCCGATCGAGGAAACCGGCTACAGGACTCTTCTATGTGCACGGAGGTCGGTCTGACGGTTTGGTCCAGTTTCGGGCAGGATTGCATGCCATTCCCTTCTGGGAAATTGTACAGGGGCGGGTTTCGAGGGACCCAAGCAATCTGAATCTTGTTTCCAAGGAGCCAAGTCCCTCACAGTCGGTTGGTGTCCTCCGCCGGGATGGTTGGGTAGGACGACGACTATACACTGGATCCCAGAAATCCGCTGGCCAAGGGATAGGCAGGAGAACCGTGGGCCCGTTGTACGGCTTTTGCATGAACCCCCCCAATTCCGGCGGGACCCTTCCCCCTTCGTTTTGGCGTGAAGGCTTGCAGGAAGGACGCTGCCAGTGCAGATGATGCCTCTAGGGGTGGAGCAGTTGGGGATCTCTCCTGCAGGCGTTGGGGTGACATGGGGAAAAAGTGGGCACCCTTTCATTCTTTCTCCCTCTTTCCTTTTCTTCTTTCCTTTTCTCCCTCCCTCTCCCTCCCTTCCTTCATCACTCTCTGCCTTCCTTCCTCCCTCTTTCCCTTCCTCCTTCCCCATCTCTCCTTTTTTTATTTTTTCCTTTCTTCCTCCCTTTCCCTTCCTTCTTCCCTCCTTCTCTCACTTCCTCATTCCTTCCCTCCCTCTCCCTTCCACTTACCCTCTCACTTCCTCCCCCCTTTCCTTCCTTTCTTTCCTCCCTCTTCCTTCTTTCTTTCATTCTTTCCTCCCTCCTTTTCTTTCCCCTTCTCTCTTCCTCTTCTTTCTTCCCCCCTTTCTTCTTTCCTCCCTCTTCCTCTCTTCTTCATTCTTTCTTTCTCCCTCCCTTCTTTCTCCCCTCCTCTCCCTTTTCTTTCTTCCCCCTTCCTTCCTCCCTCTTCCTCTCTTCTTCATTCTTTCTTTTTCCCCTCCCTTATTTCTCCTCTCTCCCTTTCTCCCTTTTCTTTCTTCCCCCTTCCTTCCTCCCTTCTTTCCTCCCTCTTCCTCTTCTTCATTCTTTCTTTTTCCCCTCCCTTATTTCTCCTCTCTCCCTTTCTCCCTTTTCTTTCTTCCCCCTTCCTTCCTCCCTTACTTCTTTCCTCCCTCTTCTTTCTTCCTTCTCCTCTCCCTTCCTCTCCCTTTATTTTCCTCCCTCTCTCTTCCTTTCCCTTCCTCTTTCCCTCCCTCTCTTCCTCCCTCCCTCCCTCATTCCCTGCCACCAAAATGTTGCTTGGGTCCAGCCCCATTTCCCCTCCCAAAAAAGCCCCTCTGGCCTTCTTGAGCGAATGGCAGATCACTGTGTCCCCCCCCCCCTCTTTCCGCCCGTTTCCCCTTCTTCCTCCTCCTCTTCATCTTCCTCCAGTGTTTTGGGGTTTGTATTTTCATTTCAAAGAAGTGCCTTCTGTCTTAACAAACCAAATAGCGGGTTGGTGATTGGAATTGGCAAGCAGAAGAGTCCTTGGGCGCGGGAAGCCAACCGAGACGCCGGAAGGGCGGCCCACCGATCCAGCTTGGCCCCAGGCAATCCCAGAGAGGGACCCCAACCTGCCTTTCCCCCCTTACGATCCCTAAATGGCTCCTGCCCGTCACGTGTATTCTAGGGCAGGGAGGACAACCACAATAGTCTCTGTCCAAGGGTCCGGTGTACTTTATCATCGGCATCCCTGTCTCTGCGTGGGGTGACAAAACACCGTTGGTTTGCTCTTGAATGTATCTCGCCGACACACACAACCCCGTCCCTTTTCCCGATGCCAAAACTATTGATCTCCACGTCATGGGTGCTGGGCTTTTCCTTTTGCCTTCACACGGGACGGGGCTTCCGTTCCCCCTTCCCAACTACGTCTTTTCCTTCGGAGTCTTGTGTAAAAGATCCTCGTTTCATTTCGCCCTTTCGAGAGATTAGCGCGGAAGACTTCCCAGGACTCCGTGTTTGCGTAAAACATATACCGCCAATGCGATTATTTTTTTTGGGGGGGGGGGAGGTGTTACCTATTGCCCTTGCAGTATTTAGTCTGCCAAAATCAGAGTGAGTAGCGGAGGAGGAAAACTTGTATTACGAGTCCTGTTCGATTTTTAAAACACATATATAATATACATCTATGTATAAAAAAGGAGCCCCTAACCCGTGCGTGTTGTCTGTCTCTCTGTCTGAAGATTTCTCCTCTTGTGTTGAACATAGTTGTGAAGCTTGTCCCGGCTTTTTGTCGTTAGGAAGCCCAGGAGTGTTGTCCTCACCTCGCAAATAGGAATCTTCCCCTTTAAAAAAAATACCCATGCAAATACAGTAGTGTCTCGCTTATCCGACCTTAACTTATCCGACATTCCGTCTTATTCAACGCCCCCCGCTTCGGCCAGCATTTCCCCTTCTATTAAAGGAGCGCCCCCAAACACTCTCTCCAATCACAATACAGTATCTCACTTATCCGACATTCCGTCTTATTCAACGCCCCCCGCTTCGGCCAGCATTTCCCCTTCTATTAAAGGAGCGCCCCCAAACACTCTCTCCAATCACAATACAGTATCTCACTTATCCGACATTCCGTCTTATCCGACGCCCTCCGTTTCGGCCAGCATTTCCCCTTCAATTAAAGGAGCACCCCCAAACTCTCCAATCTCAATACAGTATCTCACTTATCCGACTTTTGCTTATCCGACATTCCATCTTATCCGACACCCCCCCGTTTCGGCCAGCATTTCCCCTTCAATTAAAGGAGCGCCCCCAAACACTCTCTCTCCAATCTCAATACAGTATCTCACTTATCCAACCTTTGCTTATCCGACATTCCATCTTATCCGACACCCCCCCGTTTCGGCCAGCATTTTCCCTTCAATTAAAGGAGCGCCCCCAAACACTCTCTCCAATCAATACAGTATCTCACTTATCCGACTTTTGCTTATCTGACATTCCGTCTTATCCGACGTGCCCCCCCTTTTCAGTCAGCATTTCCTCTTCAATTAAAGGAGCGCCCCCAAACTCTCTCCAATCAATACAGTATCTCACTTATCCGACTTTTGCTTAGCTGACATTCCATCTTATTTGACGCCCCCCATTTCATCCAGCATTTTCCCTTCAATTAAAGGAGTGCCCCCAAATTCTCTCCAATCTCAATACGTATCTTGCTTACCCGACCTTCACTTTTCCGACATTCCATCTTATCCGCCGCCCATTTAATCCAGCATTTCCCCTTCAATTAAAGGAGCACCCCCAAACTCTCTCCAATCTCAATACAGTATCTCGCTTATCCAACCTTCACTTTTCCGACATTCCATCTTATCCGACGCCCCCATTTCATCCAGCATTTCCCCTTCAATTAAAGGAGCGCCCCAAACTCTCTCTCAATCTCAATACAGTATCTCACTTATCGGACCTTTGCTTATCCGTCATTCCGTCTTATCCGACGCCCCCCGTTTCGGCCAGCATTTTCCCTTCAATTAAAGCAGTGCTCCAGAACTCTGACCTTTATCTGACCTTTGCTTATCTGACATTCCGTCTTATCCGACACGCCCCGTTTTGGCCAGCATTTCCCCTTCAATCAAAGGAGCGCCCAAAACTCTCTCCAATCTCAATACAGTATCTCACTTATCCGACCTTCACTTTTCCGACATTCCATCTTATCCGACGCCCCCGCCCCGGTTTCAGCCAGCATTTCCTTTTAATTTTTAAAAATTGATTTATGGTGCAAACAGGAAACAAAACCGACACCAGAGGGAAAAAACAAACAAAACAAAAACAAGAAACAAACACACAAAAAAGGAAAAGATATACAAAAGAGTATGCAAGTTTGCAGAATAGTATCCAAGTCCGCACTCGTTAAAACATATGAAAAATCAACGTTGACTGTACGGATATTATACCTTAACATTTATTGTCCCTCTAATCCTACCCCGGCGAACCCCACTCCCCATGATCTCCGACACCACTCAGTATGGGTCGCATAACTTAACAACTACCCACATGTCTTCTTTCACTAAATCCCCTTTATGGCCATCTTCAAATCTACTTTTCTTTTCGAGATATCCAATTGGCAACCTCCATTTATTTATTTTTTTACAAATTCTTCATTATTTCCTCCTCTGCTGCTATTTGGATATAATCCACTAATTTATCTCTCCAACCCTTAATAGTTAAGTCTTTTCCCCCCTTCTATGTTGTAGCTGTTATTCGTCTCGCAGCAACAAAGCAATACTGACAAATTTCTTCATCTCCTGCGCTAATACACTTCCTAAATATTCCTAATTTCTTGACTTTTTTGTTAATCGTTTTGTTACTGTCACAATTTTTCCCCAGAATTCTTTAACTATGTTACAGGTCCATTCTTCCAAATCGATAGTCCTACCTAAATCTTTGGCCCACGTGATCATAATATGTATTTGGTTGTCTACTAAATTGTATTCTAAAATATATATTTGTATATTTGCATTGCCCCTGCATTTAAAGTAGCGCTCCCCAACTCTCTCTCCGTTCCCAAAAAGGCAAGACGAGGAAGAGGAGGGAAGGGGGAAAAGACGCAGGACCGGAAGCGGTGATTTCCGTGTTCTTCTTCCACATCCAGGGACTTCCTGCTGGGCCGCTCTAGCCCCGAAGCATTGCCTTGCCTTAACCCTTTGAATCCCTGTCGTTAGTATAGTAGTCTCTCCTATCCGACATAAACGGGCCAGCAGAACGTCGGGTAAACAAATATCTGATAATATTGTGTCTCCTATTGTTAGCCGTCCGACGTGGCACTAGACACCTAGAATACCAGCAACAGGGACCCAAAGGGTTAAGGCAATGCCTCAGGTCCAATTAAAGGAATGCTCTCCAACCCACTCTCCATTCCGACTAACTGAAACGGGCATGACAAAGAGAAGGAGGAAGGAAAGTGGAAAAAGCAGGAGGACCGGAAGCATCCTCCCTCCTTCCCTCTGATTTCCACGCTCCTCTTTCGCATCCGGACACTTCCTGCTGGGCCCTTCTAGCCCCGAGGCGTTGCCTTGCCTTAACCCGTTGAGTCCCTGTTGTTAGTATTCTAGGTGCCTAGTGCTGCGTCGTATAAGACTCCGTATTATCCGACATTTTCGTCAATCCGACGTTCTGCCGCCCTGTTTATGTCGCATAAGCGAGACTCTACTGTGAAACTATTTGCCCAAACGAAAGTGTGAAGACAGCAAAGTATTTGATTACCATGAAAACCAAACCTGTATTAAGTATGTGGTGTGTATTCCGTCTTGTGTGTTCCAACCTGACCAAAACAAAGCAGAGAAACGTTGAGGGGTTTTGTTTATCTGCCCCCCCCCCCCCCCCGGTTTTGAGTTCTCCAAATTGGGAATCATTCCATTTCTCTTTCTTTTTTTTTTTAACGTTCTGACCATAGTATTCTGAGATTCGGAGGCCTCGGAGATCCCGTTTGGCGGAAGGGAGTTTCGGAAACCGGAAACACAAAACAATGTACATAATGTAAGAATGTTTATTCGTTGCACATAAAAGGTTTCTCTCTCCCCCTCCCCTTTTTTGGTATAAAAATAAATGTAGAAATTACCTGTGGACGTCTTTGGCTGTGTGCTTTGTCCCGTGAGCATTCTCCTCCATTTCTGGACTTTTACCATTGCGGAAACTAGAACCGAGCCACAATATCCAACGTGAAATGTATAGGGACGCCTTCATGAACCTCCAAAGAGGCCAGATGTCCATCAAGTAAAGATGGAAGCTGGGTTCCACATTTTCCTCCTTTTACGAGGAATTTACAATACTTTTGCGCCTTCTGGGTTGTATGTGAAGCATTGCCGACATGTTTTGCAGCTCTATGGACCAATATAGACCTTGTTGTGTTTCTCAACCAGGAAGGGGCGCGGGAGGGGTCGCCAAAGGCTATCACAAAACATATATTTCTGATGGTCTTCAGGACCCCTTTGGCAGAGAAGGATGAAGATCTCTCCGCCTGTCCTTCTCTTCCTTTTTGGAAACGGAGGGTGAACCCTCCCAGGCTCGGATTACCCATAAGGCCACCCTAGGCCATGGCCTAGGGCGGCAGCCATGGGAGGGCAGCAGATCCGGACCCCACAAAAAAGTTTTTTTTTAATCAAAAAAAATTCAAAAAAATTTCCAAAAAAAGTGCGCATGCGCGCAGCGGCGGAAGCTGGTGGCTTTAGGAGGAAGGGAGGAGCCGTGGGGAGGCCCCGCCCTTTCCTTCCTCATGCCGGCGAGCCTTTGGCCTAGGGCGCCAAAAGGCCATGATCCGGGCCTGAACCTTCCCGCCAAAAGCCCTCCTCCTGCTGTGATTGGCTGGCCTCTCAGCCAAGGGGAGAGCTGGTTCTGAGATTACAAGCGGGGAGGGGAGAGCAGACGTGCTCTACGCATGGCACTGTGGTGCGCCATGTGCAGGAGAGGGTAGAGAGAGGCTCGCACCAGCAAGTCCCTTCAAAGCATGGAGGTGGGAATTTTGGCCCAATTCTATCATCGTTAGGGTTTGATTGTAGGAGAACTATAAATCCCAGCAACGACAACTCTCAAATGTCAAGGTCTATTTACCCCAACAAAGCCCTCCTTTGTTGTGATTGGCTGGCCTCACCGTCAAGGGGAGGGCTGTTCTGCCGGCCTGTTTATGTCGGATAAGTAACGCTCTACCGCAGGGCTGCTCATTAGGTTGATCGCGATCGACCGGTCGATCGTGAAGCTGGAACTGGTCGATTGCGTAGCCTGGAGGGGAAGGAGGACACCGCGCAGAGGGAGGAGGGGGCCAGAGAAGGAGCGCCAGCCACGCCCCTCTTGTTCCCGCCAAAAGGGTAGGAGAAATGGTGCACGTGACGTTACGCCATCACCGTGACGTCGTGCACGCCCATATTCCTTACCCTTTTGACGGGAACGAGGGGGGCGTGGCTAGCTGGCGCTCCTTCTCTCGCGGAGCCCCCTCCTTCCCTCTGTCCGCCTCCTTCTCCCCTCGCCTGCTTCCATTGCTTGCAGCAGGCGAGGGGGTTGGGCCTGGGCGGCAAGCGGCTCTGCGATGCCCCTCATGCCAGGCAGACCCTGGAGCGCTTGTGCTCCGCAAGGTAAGTGAACTATACATCCCAGCAACTCCAACTCCCAAATGTCTCGGTCTATTTCCCCCAAATTTCCCCAGTGTTCACATTTGGGCATAGTGAGGATTGGTGCCAAGTTTGGTCCAGATCCATCATTATTTGAGTCCACAGTGCTCTCTGGTTGTAGGAGAACTGCAACTCCCATCATCCTCAATCAGAAGAAGGGGGTTGTGGGGAGGAGAGGGGCTTAGGGAGTGCGGGGGGGGGACACACACAATGATTGAGGTAAATGCACCCTGGCCCAAACTCCTACTACAACTCCCATCATCCCTAATAGGCAGAAAAGCTTTGTGGGAAGGATCGGGGCTTAGGGAGAGAGAGGAAAGCCGATTTAGGTGCAGGAATCAGTTCCTATGCTCCTACTACAACTCTCATCATCCCCAATAGGCAGTTGGGGTTTGTGAAGAGGGGAGGGGCTTAGGAAGAGAGGGGTGCAAGCGCCCCCTGGCCTTGACAGGAATTGGTTCCTATGCTCCCACTGCAACTCCCATCATCCCCAATACTCAGTCCTTTCTGTTGGTCTCATGAGAGTTCAGTGTGCCAAGTTTGGTTCAATTCCATCACTGGTGCAGTTCAGGATGCTCTTTGATTGTGGGTTAACTAGAAATCCCAGCAACTACAACTCCCAAATGACAAAAATCAATGGCTTCAAACGACAAGAAAGGAGATTCCCCCTGAACATGAAGAAAAACTTCCTAACAGTGAGAGCTGTTCAGCAGTGGAACTCTCTGCCTATTATGCCGGAAAAGTGTGAGCACCCCTGCCCTACCGTATAGTGTATACAAACTGTCGTATAGTGAAAGAAGACCTGTCTCAAAAGTGTGTCTCCAAAGCTCTGCACGAAAGGAGAAGTGCAGGAGGGGGAGGCGTGGGAATGGTCACCGAATGAGACCCTGGGAAAAGGTGGCCGAACCGGCTCACCCCTTGGTTGTGGTCGTAGTCAGCGTCGGAGACATCGATGACGGGGCGAGTGGGGTCCAGGGATTTTGTGTGGGAGATCAAACGGGGCTCACAGAACTCCCATGACCAAGAGAAAAGATTGGAAGGGTTTGGTGGTCATTGACCTTGAGTTTGGGAGTTGTAGTTCTACATCCAGAGAGCACTGTGGACTCAAACAATGACGGATCTGGACCAAACTTGGCACAGATACTCAATATGCCCAAATGTGAACACGGATGGAGATTCGTGGAAATAGTCCTTGACGTTTTGGAGTTGTAGTTGCTGGGATTTATAGTTCACCTACAGCCAAAGGGGTTCCTCAGACCATCAGAAATCTATGTTTTCTGCTGGTCTTTGGCAACCCCTCTGAAACCCCCTTGTGACCCCCACAAGGGTCCCGACCCCCAGGTTGAACATTCTGAACCTCACCAATTGGCGACCCCTCTGAAACCCCCTTGTGAACCCCACAAGGGTCCCGACCCCCAGGTTTATCATTCTGAACCTCACCAATTGGCGACCCCCCTGAAACCCCCTTGTGACCCCCACAAGGGTCCCGACCCCCAGGTTGAACATTCTGAACCTCACCAATTGGCGACCCCTCTGAAACCCCCTTGTGACCCCCACAAGGGTCCCGACTCCCAGGTTAAGCATTCTGAACCTCACCAATTGGCGACCCCTCTGAAACCCCCTTGTGACCCCCACAAGGGTCCCGACCCCCAGGTTGAACATTCTGAACCTCACCAATTGGCGACCCCTCTGAAACCCCCTTGTGACCCCCACAAGGGTCCCGACCCCCAGGTTGAGCATTCTGAACCTCACCAATTGGCGACCCCACTGAAACCCCTTGTGACCCCCACAAGGGTCCCGACCCCCAGGTTAAGCATTCTGAACCTCACCAATTGGCGACCCCTCTGAAACCCCCTTTTGTCCCCCCACAAGGGTCCCGACCCCAGGTTGAACATTCTGAACCTCACCAATTGGCGACCCCTCTGAAACCCCCTTGTGAACCCCCATTGGGTCCCGACCCCCAGGTAGAACATTCTGAACCTCACCAATTGGCGACCCCTCTGAAACCCCCTTGTGACCCCCACAAGGGTCCCGACCCAGGTTGAACATTCTGAACCTCACCAATTGGCGACCCCTCTGAAACCCCCTTGTGACCCCCACAAGGGTCCCGACCCCCAGGTTAAGCATTCTGAACCTCACCAATTGGCGACCCTCTGAAACCCCCTTGTGACCCCCACAAGGGTCCCGACCCCCAGGTTAAGCATTCTGAACCTCACCAATTGGCGACCCCTCTGAAACCCCCTTGTGACCCCCACAAGGGTCCCGACCCCCAGGTTGAACATTCTGAACCTCACCAATTGGCGACCCCTCTGAAACCCCCTTGTGACCCCCACAAGGGTCCCGACCCCAGGTTGAACATTCTGAACCTCACCACATTGGCGAACCCTCTGAAACCCCCTTGTGACCCCCCACAAGGGTCCCGACATCCCAGGTTGAACATTCTGAACCTCACCAATTGGCGACCCCTCTGAAACCCCTTTGTGACCCCCACAAGGGTCCCGACCCCAGGTTGAACATTCTGAACCTCACCAATTGGCCATTCTGACCCCACCAATCTGAAACCCCCCTTGTGACCCCACAAGGGTCCCGACCCCAGGTTAAGCATTCTGAACCTCACCAATTGGCGACCCCACTGAAACCCCCTTGTGACCCCCACAAGGGTCCCGACCCCCCGGTTGAATATTCTGAACCTCACCAATTGGCGACCCCACTGAAACCCCCTTGTGACCCCCCCAAGGGTCCCGACCCCCAGGTTGAGCATTTGAACCTCACCAATTGGCAACCCCTCTGAAACCCCCTTGTGACCCCCACAAGGGTCCCGACCCCCAGGTTGAGCATTTGAACCTCACCAATTGGCGACCCCTCTGAAACCCCCTTGTGACCCCCACAAGGGTCCCGACCCCCAGGTTGAGCATTCTGAACCTCACCAATGATAGAATTGGGCCAAACCACCCACACAACCCCCCATACCTTAAAGGGATTCACTGGCATGAGCCTCCGTCCAGCCACGTACGCTCCCCCTCGCCCCACACATGCGCACCATGCTTCCATCTGCACGCCTGCTCTCCCCGCTCGGAGTCTCAGAAACAGCTCTCCCATTGGCTGAGAGGCCAGCCAATCACAGCGGAGGAGGGCTTTCGGTGGGAGAATTCACAGTCCGTTCCAAAACAGGAAGAGAAGGACACGCTGAATGACCTTCAGCCTTCTCTGCCAAAGGGGTTCCTAAGACCATCAGAAATCCATGTTTTCTGATGGTCTTTGGCGACCCCTCTGAAACCCCCTTGTGACCCCCACAAGGGTCCCGACCCCCAGGTTGAGAAACACTGATCTAAAAGGATAAACATGTCTATGGGAAGCCCCTCAGTTTCCAACACCAGGACTTTCATTCTCGAGTTCGTTCCTGAGAAGTGTTTCTTGGGATGCAATTGATCCATTCCGGGTTTTTAACGCGCCTTGAAAACCCACCCAAACCTTGGCATGGATTCACTGCCCCACTGACATGGAAATGGCTTGCCTTGTGCGTCTGAGCCTACAAAACACTCTGGGTTTGTACTCTTTGAGTAGTCCTTCTCTTACGTCATATGTGCAGCATTCTCAACAAGGAGTTCGTTAAAACCGCCTGAATTCCAGGCCGAAAGGCAGGCAGACGTCGTCGTACTTGGGCGACCCGAGGCACGAAGATTCGTTGGCCAACTTCCAGTATCTCTCCTTCAGCAGGAAAGCGGCCGCTTTGGGTTGCCGCTGGCGGGTGAAAATCCCTTTCTTGTTGCCCAAAACACGGGTCGTCTCTGTTCAAAACAGTTCGAAACACAGAAAAGGCTGTCATTCAATTATTTTTTTATTTTAAAAAAAATAAATATTAAATATTTATATAAATATTTATTTATTACATATAAATAAATATTAAATATTGATAAATATTATTTATTTATTTATCAATGCCAGTCTTCTTCGGCGTTGAGTATTTATGTCACAGCGGATAGGCAACAGAAATATAGAAGTTTAAATCCCCATCGGCCCAAAAACTCCAGTCTCTGTTCGAGTGAATAATGAAACTCTCATTCAATTCACAAGGTAAATATATAACTTTGTATTGAATTGTATTTAACAATAACTGGCAAAACATCGAAAAACAACAGCCATCACAGCTGCCTTTCTAAACATCCTTTCCTCACATATATTAAATCCCAACTGACAAATCCCAACTGTCACTTTGTAACTGACATTCCTCAAGGTTCCATTTAGCAGTCTTGAGACAGCGCCATCTGGTGTCAAACATGTCACACTGCAGGTCATCTCAAACTGCGAAAATATATCTTGTGCTGACTCATGAATTGCTATTCAAAATGCAATAATCTGGCTGTCATTCAATTAATTTTTTATTTTAAAAATATTAAATATTAAATATTTATATAAATATTTATTTATTACATATAAATAAATATTAAATATTGATGAATGTTATTTATTTATTTATCAATGCCAGTCTTCGTCCCCAAAAAAAACCCGGAACACGTTACAGAACTTCGTTAATGTTTCCCAACCCAGTCTTTCAATTTTCAGACAAGAGACATACAGTGTTCCCTCGCTAGTTTGCGGTTCGCTTTTAGCAAACTCGCTGTTTCAAAAAAATATTAATTTAAAATATATATCGCGGTATTTTTTCTGTTTTGCGGGTTTTTGTCGCCGCCGCTCTTTGAGGCGTTTCCCTTCCTTCCTCCCTCGATTGTGTTGTCGACGGCTATCATGGCCGGAATCACTGGGTTGCTGTGTGATTTCCGGGCTGTATGGCCATGTTGGAGAAGCGCTCTCTCCTGATGCTTCGCCCACAACAATGGCAGAGTTTGTGAGGCCTGGGCTGCTGTAAGTTTTTCAGGCTGAACGGCCATGTTCCAGAAGCATTCTCTCATAGACCCATCAGTAAAACCGACAGTCATTATAAATTCTCCCATCTCAGGAGAAGTCTACTGTACAAGATGCATCTACATCAGGGGTGCCCACACTTTTTCAGCATGCGAGCTACTTATAATAAAGCCAGGACAGACAGATCTACCTTCCGTGCGCGCACCTGTGCATCATCCATGTTTGCTTCCGAACGAGAGAGAAGCAGGGCGGAGCAGGGGAGGGGGCGGGGCTTCACCAGTCGATCACAGGACCGAAGGAGGTCGATCGCAGCTGGATGGGGCGCTTCTCAAAGGGGGCGGAGCTAGGCCGCGCCAAGCTCCGCCCCTTCTGGCTTCAGCTCTAGCAGCAGCTGCTCCAGCCTTGAGTAGGGCCAACCTTGGTGGCATAGCCTTGGGGGCAGGGGCTGGCCCTGCCCCCCAAGGCTGGAGAAGCTGCTGAAGCTGGGAGGCGGGGCCAAGCTCCGCTCCACCCCTCTGGCTTCAGCTCTAGCAGCAGCTGCTCCAGCCTTGGGAGCGCAAGGCCAAGCCAGTGGTGGCATAGCTAGCGCAAGGCTGGCTTGGCCCTGCCCTCCTCAAGGCTGGAGAAGCTGCTGGGAGTGCCAAAGCCGGGGAGGAGGCGGGGCTTGGTGCGGCCCAGCTCCGCCCTCCTCTGGCTTCAGCTCTAGCAGCAGCTGCTCCAGCCTTGGGGAGCGCAGGGCCAAGCCAGTGGTGGCATAGCTAGCACAAGGCTGGCTTGGCCCTGCCCTCCTCAAGGCTGGAGAAGCTGCTGGGAGTGCCAAAGCTGGGAGGAGGCGGGGCTTGGTGCGGCCCAGCTCCGCCCTCCTCTGGCTTCAGCTCTAGCAGCAGCTGCTCCAGCCTTGGGGGCGCAGGGCCAAGCCAGTGGTGGCATAGCTAGCACAAGGCTGGCTTGGCCCTGACCTCCTCAAGGCTGGAGAAGCTGCTGGGAGTGCCAAAGCCGGGGAGGAGGCGGGGCTTGGTGCGGCCCAGCTCCGCCCTCCTCTGGCTTCAGCTCTAGCAGCAGCTGCTCCAGCCTTGGGGAGCGCAGGGCCAAGCCAGTGGTGGCATAGCTAGCACAAGGCTGGCTTGGCCCTGACCTCCTCAAGGCTGGAGAAGCTGCTGGGAGTGCCAAAGCCGGGAGGGGCGGG